>VYZM01003740.1:52148-75695 GCA_013398915.1 Dromas ardeola | reverse complement strand
AAAAAAAAAAAAAGAAGAGAAATTTCAGCCTGGTAGTAACTAATTATTTCCCAAATATACAGCATATAGCAAACAGCTTAGTGAATGCAGGGAGAGGCCCATCTGACGAGCTACGTGATGTTAAGCAATGTATTACAAACAAAGACTACAAGGAAGTGGGTTTATTTCTTACAAAAACACAGTCAAAATGACTAATACACAAAGAACATGCCTTTCACAGGTTTCTTTCAAGTTGTCAGAGTGACCTACAGGGAGATAGATACAAGTTATGCACTCCCAATTCATTTCCAAGGACTATGCTATAAAACCAAAGCGTAAATCATTTCATAAGGAACCATTCCCACACACTGGTTTATTCCCATTTCCCAGCAATACTTAAATGTTTTATGACCACCTATTACTGGAAGCTTTAAAGTGCTCTGTAGAAATATCATTGCGCTTTCTGGAAATGAAAGGAATACGTGTATTTAAAACCAGAGGGACAATATTATTGGGCTTTCCAAAAAGGAAAATAGCATAGCATAGCCTGTGGCTGTGCAGCTAAACTTTCTTTTTCCTCCCACATTAGGACAGACTGAATCATCTGTTTTTCGGTGGCAGCCCTATATCCTGAACAACCCCTGGGCATTGTGCAGATCGGCACAGGTCAGAGCCACGCCGTGGTGCAAGCTAGCAGTTACGCTTCAGCAGTTTTGTGCCCGCTCTCTCCCTTGGTACGGAGGCTGTAACCTATGCTGGAGCTGAGTTGAGGAACTAGGGATTCTGAGGAGTCATCCAACAGAAACGGCATGACTACCTTGCTATGAAATATTGAATCTAATACATACAGACAGAAGAAAGAATATTATTGGAAGACGTTTAAGTTCTTACCCCATCCAATTATCAGGTAGATTGTGAAGTGTCTGTTTGGGGAGAATATTAGCACAAGGAGGATGTGCAGGTAAAGTCCTTCAACTAAGAGCCAGTAAAAGTTTGCCATAACACCATACTGAAAAAACACCAAAATAGCCTTGCAGCCCACCTGCAATATGAGAATAGGGATCAAAGTTGCTGCAGGAAAGATGCTGTATTATTCTGTTATTAACATATCCTATAGGTCCTAACTCTCCCTGTAATACTAGTAACCCAGGTCCAGCAGAAAATTTTTCCTTAATTCAAGCAAATTGAGACATTGTAAATGTTACTGTTTTTATAGAAAGAAAATTAATTATAAAAAAAATATTGAGATGGCTCTCAGCAAATTCATTCAGAAATTTGAAAACTTCATAGCATAAATATTGCAAAAGGTGGTGATTATCAATAAATGCACACATTTGCAATAGTTAATGACTGGCTAGTAGAATAAATAATCACCTACTAGGTGGCTAATAAATATATTAAAATCCCAGCTGGCTTCCTAACATAATGAAAATTAATAAAGAAACTACTAGATTAATTTTTCAAGGCTAAATGGGAAACTGAGTGAAAAATATAACTTTACATGATGAATATTCTAAATAGAGTCAGAAGAAAAAGTTGACTGGACTTTTAAAAATTATGTTTTCCCTTTAGAAAATGGTTTAGTGCTTTTTAATTAACAAAACACATGAGCATGTATCATAAAATGAAGTCCCAATATACTTATAGTCTGCGTGATGCTCTTCAGAATTAATTTTCAGATGTCTGTGCTGATGATGTTCCACAGTGCTGGCTGTTGCTACTTTGGTGCTTCCCAGCAGGAATCTGGGATGTGAGAATTGAACATAAAAATGTTTCTGCTGAGACTGAGCTGACAAATGTGATGATATGGTGAATGTAACAGACTAAACAAAACAGACTAAATAAAACTTCTAGTTTCTGCCTGCTTTACTCCCTTCCCTATTTTAAATACCCTTCATACCACCACTATTTCTGTTAAATTCTAAGTACACCAAATACTGAGTAACGAGTAAAGCAGGTAACTTACTCATTTAGCGATTGATTGCTCTATCTAAGCACAGGTGTCTATTATGAGGTGAGATGCCCCCAGGGACTCCAGTCACCGGCTGCTAAGCCAGAATGGCACAGACCTCATAGAGACACTGCTTTGTATCCATCAGCCCCTTGTGGTGTCTCAGATATCTCAGTGCATCCCAAGTAACATACACACCTACATTTATGCCTGTGTACATGCCTATATAGACAACTAAGTAAGAGCCCAAAGGGTTGAATTCATTTCACCTAATTTTAGCTGCGTACAAGCAAGGTTTCCAGTGAATGCTAGCCACCTACTAGCCAACTAGCTCCTTATACAGCTCATGAAGGGAGACAGGCATGTCCAGAGAAAGTCTTAGATCAGATAAACTGTCCAGTGAAAAAGACAAAAGCCCAGAGAAACAGCTTAGTTCACTCATTTTGTTTGGTAAAGCTAATCTTAACTCTGGACTTTGTATCCACTGAAGGGATATCCATTGCAGACCAGTAATGGGCCAGAAAATTTAACATGGAGAAAATTAAACATTTCAAAATGCAAGCTGAAATTTGCTTTTACGCTTATAACTACATGAAACCAGATTAGCAGGAAAAGTCTAAAATTTTTGTAATCTCTTTTAAATGCCAATACTCTGTATTATATTCTCAATTTATATACTAGAATCCCGCATCGAACTATTTCCCCTTCCTCCTGTAGCTAATCCTGTATCAGGTGTATTTCCAGATGCTGAACAGCAAAGTTATCTGTCAGTAAAGTTAGCCAAAATTATGGCTGTGTCATTCAGATCCAGGACCTAGTTACATCGTGGTTTGAATTGTGTGCTTTTAGACATCTGTGCAGCAGAACTGTGGAACATCACACACGTGACAAAAGGGGCAAACCCCGCATGCTGTTACGGAAGAAAGGTATTATCCAGCCAATGCAAGACAAAACAGCCTTGCCAAGCTGGTGTCAGATCATGCCACACATAATGCAACAGAAATTACTCAACAGCCCAGAAAACTGGACATATTCAAAATACAAGGCTTTGCAGCCAAAAATAACTGAAGAATAAAAGAAATTGCAGAAATCAAGTAGCATTTTGAGAGTCCATTGACTAATCTTTCAAGGACCTAAGAACTTCTGATTACCCCTCGCAGTCTGCCTACTAACTTGCCTGCTTTGGGTCTACTAACTCAGAGCCAATTTGTCTTCATTAGAAATATCCCAGATTATGAATTCATACATACAGCTTGATAGTCACTGCTAAAAACTTTATGCTTTGGGACAATATGGCTTCATCAATATAAAAATATCTTCCTTCCATTTTTGTCTCACAAGCTTAAACTGTAGTAAATTAAATGCAGAAGGTATTCAGCAGTATTTGAAGGGTTCCTTTGCAGCACTTTTGCTGAAACAACGGAGGCAGAAAATGGGGAATATCATATAGTGGTCAATCTTCTCATAGCAAGACTTGAGATTTTTTTAACCCCTGTGCATGAAAACGCAGTAAACGTATTAGCTTGCCAAGAATGCAGATGGTCATAGCCAGAAAGTACAGAGGAGTTAATAAAGACAACTCCTGCAAATATTTAATTCCCTGACTCATTTCTCTCCCTCCACTGATACCTGTCCAATTCCTGGACCCCTGATAAAATGCTGGAATATTTCCAGATGAGCTGTCTTTAATTGTTCCTAGCTAATGGCACTCCTGTTTGTCTTAAACTCTCCCAGCTGATTAATGCAGTGACTGTATTTATTCTGAGCTACAGCTAGTCATGATTTGTTTTGGCAGATGACACGTTGTCCCTCCATGGACATGCAAAACAACATTAACTTCTCTTACTTGTACTGCAACCTTCTTTCTCTGGCTACTTTTAATAGACCATTTTGCTAGTCATCATGTTCTCTACAGAATTGTCTACACTGACAGCTTAGTATTCCTAAGTATTTAAGAGGATCAGGGAAGAAAATTTAGTGACACAACAGTATTAAACCACATAGCAAATGAGGTTTATTACCCATGAGGTTTGATCCTCTGGACAGTGAGCTGTGTTGGAGCTGGAATACAGAATATCATCCTTGACTAAAACAGAGATTGCTCTTAGAATGAAAGAGAGGAACAGGTTCAGATGGATGTAGTTCCGAGTACAATGAAGTTTTCTAAGAAGAGATTTAAAAACAGACATTTTAGTTTTCAAGACAGAAAGCTCTTGAACAGACTTTCGCTACTCTCCAGTCACATCTTAGTAATATGAATCTTGAGTAAAAGCCTACCCTTTCCTCCTCTGCCATATTGTCAGTGCTGCCTTGCTGTTTTCTTTTATCATCATCATCATCATCATCATCATCATCATCATCATCATCATCACCATTATAGGTTGTCCAAAATATGCAAATGAAGTATTTCTTACTCCTTTCAGTAAGTATAACAGACCAAAAGATCCCAGTGGTGTTTCTCCCACAACATAAACTGACAATAAACATTGATTATTACACCCTTCTGTGTGTGTGCCCTCATTTTCTCGCAAATAAAACTTTGACTATCCTGGCTATATTTCAGACATGCTCTCACCTATTATTTTCTGGTTTATTTTTTTATTTAACTCAACTCCTGCATTTTGCTATATAACGGCTTTTCATGCTATGATGTGAGTGCATGCAGGAACAATTAAAAAATGCATTCAAAGCATTAGATCACCTATCCTTTCTACCCAGTGAGATGTAAAACGTCTCTTCTTTAGTCCAGCAGCCATGTGAAAGCCTGACAAACAAATGACAAATTAAATATTCTAAGTGAGTGAGTGCCCAGGGGAAGCAAGTTACAAGTTGAGGGCTTTTCACTTAAAAGACACTCCCTTCAAGATCTTCCCATTTTACAGAACTTTTTTATAGCAAATCCCCAGAAACCAAACTGACAAGAGGGTTTTTATAATCAAAACCAGCACCTTGAACTGCACCTGGAAATAAGCCAGCAGCCAGGACATTTAAGCAAGTACAATCAATGAAAGAATGAAGATGCAATAGGATGTTACGGTGGTGTGCAGTGGCAGCTTCAAAGTATTCTTCACATTTTGATTTTTACTGAAGAACACTAAATAATCCATTCTGAAACTGCTAAAGCAAGCATAGTTAACAGAGGGTGTAGGGAAATAAATAATAGAGCCATCTTGCTAGCCCCCAGTATGGCAAAGGACAGAATACCAGGCTGAACTAAAAGCAGTAGTCAAAAATCCAGTGATTTCTGTGGCTATGCAGAAATCTATGTTAAGCTAAAAAGCCATCCTTTGCTGAAACAGCTTCTGAGAAAATCTGAAATACCACTATTACTTTGGACTGCCTCGTATGTTCCTATGGAATTCAGAGATACTTGCAAGCTGTAAATGGGAGGAAAATATTTTTCTTGAGTAACTAATTTAGATTATTACCCATAATAATCAACCCATTCAGTAGCTGAAATAATAAATGTTGGATATATACAAACAAATAAATCAAACCAACATTTTGGAGGTAGTGGGCAAGAAAGTATTTTTATTTGGGATACGTATGATGATTCAGAACAACAAAGAAATACTGTTCTTTAACAATGAAACAAAATCTATCATGCTTATTTCTTTGATATGACTACCTCATGATACAAAATACCATGTGAGGAACATTTGCAGCCAGTTGATGCACATGACAGCACATCTTACAGAAACGATGGAGATCCATATTTTTCTCCTTGGTAAGAAACACGTATCAGAGAAACGGACTTTTTTTGGAAGGTTTTGCTATACAGGACTAACCCCAAATGAAGCATAGTGAGATCTAGCATGTCAGTTATGTAGAAATACACTGTTCTACAATTCATTTTCACTCTGAGTTGTTACAAACGAACTTTTTTAAAAATATCTGAAAAATACTATTTGCCTTCAAACATTCTGATTTCAACTTTTCTAAAATTTTATGATATATTAAAACTTAGACATTCAAAATGAAGAAAGAGAAACTTGCATTCTAAGAAGGGTAAAGCAACTTCTTTTGACTAAATCAAAATTATTAGCTTTGCTGTTTATAAATTAAGTTTGCAGAAGCAAGAATGTGCCTGACAAATTGGCAACCTTCACTAGGAAAATATCATGCCAGAAAGTTACCAATTAGCTTAATTACAATAAGTACATAGAGTATTATGTGGGGAGTGGCACCATAGTAACTTGAAAAATGCTGCCAGTTTAGTCTGGCAAGGTATTTACAGATATTCATGTTTTATGTCTTTGTTTTGAGATTGGAAGATTAGCCAGATACAAAATCCTTCTTACAGTGCTTCTAAATGTGTCCTCCAGAGATATTAATAATGGGAACCCATATAATGCTTCTGTAAAGATTAAAATCAAGTCCAGTTCTTTGGAAGAAATGTAAAAAAGAATATTGCAACTGTATGGAAACTTTCAGAAATAACTCTCCTTTCCCCACACAACAGTTCTGCCTTTCATGTGCTTATAGCTGATATTGTGAATAACTGCAAAGCCCTGAGGCTGTATCTGTTCTGCCAGACAGTACGTAACAATATATAACGGACTGCAGAAGTCAAGTCATAATACTTAAAATAAGAATTTCCACTTCCTTGTCATGAACACATTAACTACAATGAAATTAAACTCCACATTATTCCATGCTTTCTTTCATTAAAAATAATGCATGTGTTCAGGATTAAATGCAGGATAATTTGAAGCATAAATATACAAATCTAGCAACGCACAATTTTAATAATCTCTTGGGTTACTAATACCCAGAGTTGAAATCCTAAGTCAGGATTTTGACAACTCTGAGGCATTAGTAACTTCTGATTTTTAATTCACTACTTAACTACCAAATCTCCTTTAGATAATTTCACTTATAAGAGTTTTTCTTTGTCCTCCTTTTTAAATATAGCAAGGTGAAAGTTTGCTGGTTACATTCAAAGGTGAATGTGTTTCAGCAGTGAGTGACTGATCTTTATAAACAGTATATATATATAAAAGTATGTTTCTTGGATAGGTGGTAGATGAGTAGCAAAAAGTTAAAACTTACAGAAACATTCCTATTTTCCTTAAAAATGACCATAATGTATGGGATGCCCTATAACATGTCTGAGAGACAGACAGACATACACACATAGCTATCTGCATTCACTTCTATTATTGATGGTTTACAATTGCTTCAGCTGCAGCCTTCCATAATAACTGGCTGCTTGCTACGGGCTTGGGTATTTTTACAACTTATTTGGGTTCCTAATTCAATTTACTATGTTAGGAGGCCCCTACACTCCCTGTAGGTAACAGAGAAACAGGCTTCTTTAGGGGGAGACTTAGAAGACCTGACGTTTCCCCCTGAAAAAAAGCCTGTGTCTTTCCACTGACTCAACAGAGAGACTGGGGAGTTCTCAACTCGGATATTTAAACTGAAGTTGAAGGTTTTGAGTACACTTCTGAAATTTTTGATCTGTTTGTTATAATTGTCTTCTGGTGATGGACAACATCCAGATGTCTATAACACACTGTCTTAAATGTGTTACTAGGTTTTAGCACTTTAGAAAATGCACGATCTGCCTGTAGCATTTGCTGGTAGAAAGAAGATAACCATGCGTGACTCAATTCATTTTTTTCAAAGATATTCCAAAATATAATTATGGGTTATATATCTGCTCTGAATAGCCTCTGAATATTTAAATACTGAGAAAATTTGATGGCAGACTGAAAGGCTTACAGAACTCACCATAGGAATATTTCATCAGGGGAATGAGGCTCTGACAAACAACATGCTGTCCTCTACATATTATATGTACTTTTCTACCAAATCTGAGAGATGCATTTTCTTGTTTTTCTTGGTGCAGAAGGGAAAAGAAAAGTTGTGTCACATTTAAAATGGTGAATATAAAGGCTATTCTATTAGACAGGTAGAAGTGATACATAAAGGCATGAAGGCGGAGAGACTGAGATAAGCTATGGCACTGATAATACCATTTTGCAATTTCTTTTACCAGTTGGATATTGCTTTCAGTCTCAGAAAACTCCCAGAAACTAGGCAAAACCAACTAGACAGTACTGCCCTTCCTAACTGCCTAACAAAAACATTGCACACCCAGTACTATCCTTAAGACCAATTATCCATACCTTTACAACCCACTTGGACAAATGAATGACTACCTTTGATTATAGTACCCCTGCAGACCACTCAGAAGCTCCTGCAAAATATGGCTGCCCACTTGTCCAGTGCTGAGAACAGCATCGTACTAATTTTCAAGAGCAATTCAAGGTGCTTGTTTTAATAATCAAATAGAAAATGCCTTATATAATCCATTCCTAAATGACTATTCTTTCTTCCATGGGCTATAACGTCTATAAATTTGTAAAGTGCTTTGAAATCTTTTAATATGACTGGTGCTAGCAAAAATTAAGTTAGCATTACATTATTGTCAGCTGTTTAATTGAGAAAAGTGTAAAACCGATCCATTTTCTAAATATCCCAGCAATCAGGTAACAGTTAAAACCATCTTATCATTGTTCATGTTGACACAAGAAAAATACATACCTGAAAAGGCAAAGAATTACACTTCCTGTTGTAAGAGCAATCAGAGATACACTGTGTCCAAGAGTATAAATTGCCTTCACCCTTACATAGAAGTTGACCTGCAAAGAAAAATACATAAGCAGAAACCACTTACTGATATGTAAAATTGACTGTGAAATAATATAATTTTCCATTAAATAGCTCTAAAGGCTAAATAAATAGCATTATTTTCACTCTTTGCTCTACAGTGTGTGATGAGAATATTGTGTCTTTATTCCAACATATTTTTGCAACGTGACATCTCAAGACAATTGACCTCAATAGAAAATTCAGCCTCAGGAACTCAAAACTTAGACAAGACTTAGCCGGTACAATTTCAGCTGATTATTCCATGTCAATGAGGTCAAAGAAAATATCAGATTAATCAGCTTCCATAAACACAATCGAACTGGGAAGAATGAGCCACAGTTTGAAAGAATGGATTATCTCTGAAAGAGGGAATCTCTCTCAGTCCTTCTGCTCCAGTGTAGTTCGTTATGCATTTATACATGAGTTTAATTTTAAAGACATGTTTAAGTCTCATTAATTTCCTAATCTAAATGTTCAAATACTTTATTAAATTGTGACCCAAACAACCCTTTCCCTCTTTAGTAAAGTTATTTGTTAAAACTTGGAAAGGAAATTTTTCAACAGAGGAAAAACAGACTGAAGTGCACAGTTCGCTGATTAACCGCAGTTATCTGTAAATTTACCAGCTACATATTACATTAAACCCTATTTTGAATGACAACATCAAGAAAAATAATGCTAAATACTCTCAGAATTAAGCTGCTGCTTCATTTATGCCTACAATAGTCATTAGACTGACTTTATTTTTCACTGAAGCTAGATAAAATATTAACATTGTAAATTTTTTTTGCTATGTTATGAAATTAACAGTTTTAATAGCAGTGTAGAATGTGCTATGTATAACAAGCAGAATTTCAATATTTAGTGCACATGGTTATACACTCACCTTCTCAAAAGTAGTTTGTAAAAAGTAGCAAGGAAGCAATACTTTAAAATAAACTAAGATAGCAAAGGAAAAGCAAATCACTTAATATATTTATTTTTATGGCATTGAAAAGGACAAGTGATGAGGTAACTTTAGCAATCCCAAATCATGACGTAATTAGTTGGACATCCACTTAACAAATATTATACAGATAAGGAAAAGACTAAATGAAGTGTTAAATGAAATGAAGAACCTTGAAACTGCACTATCATAGATACAGTTAAAGGGGGAAAATAAGGGAAACATAACTGCCACAGACCTTAAGTGTGTTCATAGCAACAATCATGCTTGCTAGGAGCTAAAAGTGGTATACGAGGTGTCAAAGGAAACAGAAATCTCTTTTTTTAATTAGAGAAGTAAGCTGTGATGGCCTTTTTGACACCCCTCCTGACATTTTAATGTTTTGTTTGCTTTACATAATATTCATTTACTGCAGAGATAAAGAAGGAAAATATGGACCTAATGAAGTTTCCAGTGTCATTAGAATGACCATAAGAAAGTTGCTCAGTTAAAATCCTGAATAAATATTGCTTGGTTTTTTGTTGTTTTTTTTTTTTTTTTTTTTTTTTTAAGTTGGCATCCCTGGGTCGTTAAAACCTAAAGTATTACTTTATTGCTCCCTATAGAGTCTGCTGTGTATTTGCAGAGCCCCACTGCATTCCTAGGTATTCTCTATGGGCATAAATCGTAGGCTCTATTTCAACTAGCATTAGTGCCCACACTGCAAATATAAACATCTAAGGCAATGCAGGGTCTCTTCACAGGGCCTTCTAGGAAGCACTTCTTTTATCTATGCAAGCAGTCAACATGGACTTCACTGGATGTATTTCTACAGACAATGAAGAGCCCCCACAGCGACTAATTCAAGTGTGGCTACCCAAAGTGTACAAATGCTTGCCCCAAAAAGATCCTGGTTTTCCACATGAATCCTATGTTTGCTAAACAGGACTATAAATAGTTCAATGTTCCTTGAACAATGTTTCTATAAGTGTTTTCAAATACAATTCTAAGAACTTTTTTTTTCAAAATTAACATAAATTCACATAAAATCAGTTCTGAAGAACTGCCCTTTAATTCCCTGCTAGAATGACAGAATTATACTCCCTAGTTTGGCTCATTTTTGGACAGCTCTAAAAACTGTGCCTACAGACAAACACTGCAGAGCACCCCATGCTTCTTTAATTTGGCTTCTGTCATAGCAAAAGGAACATCAGCCAGTCTCCAGGCAATTTTCTGGAAATAGAGTGATAAACAGTTTCTCAGCAGCAATTACAACAGCACATGGCACAAAGAACACTGCAAATACTTTGGGCACCCTCCTTCATTCATTCAACCTGACCTGCTCTGCAAAATCATGGAAGAAGGATGCTCCAATAATGACTTAATTTGGCAGCCTCATGTCCCCTCATCAGTATTCTGGAAGAAAATGAATTTTATTCGCTGACCTTGTGCACATCAGGAGTTGCCAATATAGTGTAAAGATTAGAAATGATGCACAGCAGTTCCACAGTATGTTCTATTTGTTATCAACTTGTTGGCATTTGCAGACCCCTCTAAAACACATTTCTGCTGAGTGTACAAATACAAGCCTGAACGGTCTCTAGATCAAAAACTCAACATCCACCATGTAAATTTGAGGGAGATAAATGCCACTTGTGAAAGAAGTTGCAATGACAATGAATCTGCATTGTTTAAATACCTAATGGAAATTTTCCTGTTCACTTTCACGGAAGAAAAATATTAGCAGAGATACTCTTTTAATAGTAACAGAGATGTTCAACATCTCATTGCTGCAGAGCAGAGACAGGAGTCTCCCTAGGTATGCTAACGCCATGCACACAACACCTGGTAAGAGTGCACACATGGACAACTTTACACCACTAATCTTCTTATCCTGGGAACTACCAAGCAGCTTAATAAATCCTAACATGTTAAAGTAAACACTGGCCTCCTGTAATTTGTATTTGTTAATAGCCTTGAAAGGGAAGCACTTAAGCCAGGACTTCTGATGTGAATTGTGTCCTGGCCCTTCACAGTGTCCAGTAGAAATGGCTTCTTCCCTCCTATTCAGGTTTCCTGTTGTGCTAGAAAATCTTGAAGGAGCTGGAAGGTCCCTTTCTGCTGCTGAGCAGCCA
The DNA here is from genome assembly GCA_013398915.1 of Dromas ardeola. Classification (NCBI taxonomy): domain Eukaryota; kingdom Metazoa; phylum Chordata; class Aves; order Charadriiformes; family Dromadidae; genus Dromas; species Dromas ardeola. The sequence goes on along the minus strand of VYZM01003740.1, from coordinate 64,045 downwards.
AAGTGTGCTATGAGTTGGTTATAAGATCTGCTCCAAAGACAGTCTTAGGCTTGCCTAAGGAGCAGAAATAGCTCTGAGACAAGCATGTAAGTTTGACACATGCCAACTCATGCATTTGCTGTTAAACAGATGACTAAACTGACCCAACTGTATACTTTTCTGCAAGTACCATGTTCTCTATACTTCAGACTTAAGACTAATTCCCTCTGGCTAGACGTTAAACTTCCTTCCATCATCTCCCTGCTTCATTCAAAAACCCTCTTGTGCTGACTTTCTCACTGCTGACATTTGGGTTAGGCCTTTGTGCTGGTTTTGGCTGGGATAGAATTTATTTTCTTCATAGCAGCTTGTAGGATTTGTGCTGGAAATAGTGTTGATAACACAGGGATGTTTTAGCTGTTGCTGAGCAGTGCTTACACAGAGGCCTTCTCTGTTTCTCATGCTGTCCCACCTGCGAGGAGGCTGGGGGGAGCACAAGGGATTGGGAGGGGACACAGCTGGGACAGCTGACCCCAACTGACCAAAGGGATATCTATCCCATACCATATGACGCTGTGCTCAGCAATAAAAGCTGGGGGAGGGAGGAGGAAGGAAGGATGTTCAGGGTGATGGCATTTGTCTTCCCAAGCCAACGTTACACATGTGACGGGGCCCTGCTTTTCTGGAGATGGCTGAACACCTGCCTGCCGATGGGATGCAGTGAACGAATTCCTTATTTTGATTTGCTTGAACACACATCTTTGGCTTTACCTATTAAAATGTCTTTATCTGAACCCAGGAGTTTTCTCACTTTTACTCTTCTAATGGTCTCCCCCATCCCACTGTGGGGGAGCGAGCGAGTGGCTGTGTGGGGCTGAGCTGCCTGTCAGGGTTAACCCACAAGAGCCTTGAAACCCTTTTTCTGTAGATCACATAAAGAACTCTTCATACATATGATTCACAGGAATTATTAGAAGCTGACAGTTTTAGAAACATTGTTATTTTGATGCAGGGATCCTTAAAAATATTTGAAGTAATAAAATACTTTTGGCTTACATTAGCAATTTTGATCCATATTTTTGATTATTCTGTTGCTAGTGACTACTTATTCCATATTTACACGAGAGATCAAAGAGTCTGGCAACTATGAGAAATAATTTCAACTTGCATGTTTCCTTTAAACAATACAAAGTACCTTTTCTTGAACGTTTGACATTTTTGAGAACTTATTACTCAAGTCCTTGGCTTCTACCTGACACTAAATATAACATTAGTTTCTCAAAAATGAGTCATAACATCCTTTACTATTAATTCATCCAAAGGGTTTCTGTATCTACTGAAGGGAGTGGATTTCAAAGACTGTACTACGGCAGTATGTCTTTATTGCGTGACTAATCCAGGCTGTAAAACATACACAAATGCGAACATGTTACACATCCTAGTATCACATATAATGATTCAGTTAAGCTGCATCAGCACCTATACATTTAATGTCCTAAATGTCTTAAATCACGATCAGTCAAAAGAGTGCATTCTGCTCATCAGTGTAGAATACCTCAACTCATTGATATTCACTCTCTCCTTTCAAATACATAAAGTAAAACCAAATAGAGAATAACATCATTCTAGCTATAAAATATCTGAACAATTAAACCCCATTATCAAATTGCCTTTTTTGCTGGCCAGACTAAATAAAGTGAAGATACAAAGTCACTACAGTGAAATGAACATGCCAGATTTAGCACCAGATGATTTCAGATCAGTACATGAGATAAGAAGAGCTTTGCTGGCTATCATGGATGATAACTTATTACCAATAAATATGAAAAAATGCAGTCAAGACAGACATTCAGTGAACCCTTAAGCAGATATCACCATTTGGTCAACACAAATTCCACTGACATAATGAACAAACTGTACCTACTTGCCTAAATGTAGTCATCCGGTACTAATTAGGGTATCACAGAATCACAGAATGGTAGGTTTTGGAAGGGACCTTTAGAGATCATCTAGTCCAAACCCCCCTGCCAAAGCAGGTTCACCTAGAGCAGGCTGGACAGGAATGTGTCCAGGGGGGTTTTGAATATCTCTAGAGAAGGAGACTCCACCCCCTCTCTGGGCTGCCTATTCCAGTGCTCTGGCACCCTCAAAGTAAAGAAGTTTTTCCTTATGTTCAGACAGAATTTCCTGTGTCCCAGTTTGTGCCCGTTGCCTCTTGTCCTGTCGCTGGACACCACTGGAAAGAGGCTGGTCCCAACCTCTTGACACCTGCCCTTCAAGATATTTATAGGCTTTGATGAGATCCCTCTCAGTCTTCTCTTCTTCAGGCTAAACAGATACAGGTCTCTCAGCCTTTCCTCATAAGAGAGATGCTCCAGTCCCTTGATCATCTTCATAGACCTCCACTGGACTCTCTCCAGTAGTTCCTTGTCTTTCTTGAACTGGGAAGCCCAGAACTGGACACAGTACTCCACACGTGGCCTCACCAGGGCAGAGTAGGCGGGGGGGATGACCTCCCTCAACCTGCTGACCACGCTCTTTTTAATGCACCCCAGGAGACCACTGGCCTTCTGGGCCACAAGGGCACATTGCTGGTTCATGGTCAACTTGTCCACCTGTTCTTGTTTGAAGTAAAACAGAACCAAGTTTCTGTTTTCTAATTTTACATTTCAGTTAAGCCTCTTCTAACTAACTAAACTCTCTGAAATCAATGGCATATTTTTCAGACAGTATCCACTTCCAGAGTGATAAGACATGATTGTTTATAATTTATGCCAAAGAATGGTATTGCTATAGCAACCAAGGTCAGCTAACTTTGTTATATGCCCCATTGCAGGGCCATAAGCGGAAAAGTGGAGAGTGGTCACACCTGTGGTGAGGAGTGGACAGGACAGATGACCCAGAACAGACCAACAGGATATTACATCCCATCTGTATTACGCTCAGTATAAAAGCTGAGGGATCACAGGGTCAGCCTCCTTCTTCAATGGATGGTGTCCGAGGAGGACTCTGCCTGTTCGTGCATTCCTGAATCCAAATCCGGAATCCAGTTCCCATCCATCACTGAATGCAGTCTGGAACTTTCCTAGTGCTTGCTGGTGATGTGATCATCATCCTGGGAGCTCAGTACGGTTTTGTATATATTGTGTATATTTCATTATTTTCTTTTTATTATTTTATTAATATTTTCATTAAAGTAGTTTAGTTTCTTTTTAAACTCAAGTCTTTTTTCTCTCTCATCCTTCTCTCCCTGAAGGGAGATGCTCTCCCTTCTCTGCAGGGGAGAGATATAAAGAGTGCATCTGTTGTTCATTTTATTGGCCAGCCCAGCTCAAACCACAACACCATCAGGACTCCCAGGCTCCTCTCTGCAAAGCTGCTTTCCAGCAGGCCAACCCCTAACCTACGCTGGTGCATGTGGTTATTCCTCCCTAGGTGCAGGACCCTACGCTTGCCCTTGTTGAACTTCATTAGGTTCCTCTCTGCCCAGCTCTCCAGCCTGTCCGGTCTTGCTGAATGGTGGCACAGCCTTCTGGTGTGTCAGCCACGCCTCCCAGTTTTGCGTCATCAACACACTTGCTGAGGGTACACTCTGTCCCCTCATTCAGGTCATTGATGAATATGTTGAACAAGACTGGACCCAGTAGTGACGCCTAGGGAACACCGCTAGCTGCAGACCTCCAACTGGACTCTGTGCTGCCGTTCACAACACTCTGAGCTCTGCCATTCAGCCAGTTCTCAATCCACCTCACTGTCCACTCATCTAACCCCCACTTCCTAAGCTAACCTTAGTATCCAAGACAGGTGTGACAAAGGACCTCTTTGCTGGAATGGCACTGATGAGTCAAATGGCATTAGATACCTATGCCTGGGCTACCACATCAAGCCCTGTTTCCACACACTAATGATTAGACACATACATCTCAAGTAAATATCTAACTTCAGGAATTTTGATTTGCAAGTTAAATTTCAGCCTTCCAGGTTTTAAAATATGTGGTAAGTATGTGAATGTAAACGACCGGAAAGAACTTGATGTGATTGACTGTGTTGGCACAGACATGATTGAGAGATCCAAGAAATTTGTTCCAGCACCTGTTCTGATGTTCTGAACACACACAGCTGAGTCAGTGCCCACCAGGTAAGAAAACCTGATGCGTAAGGTGAAAGGTATCACATTCGGCTTCTACTCTGAATGGGTAAGAACAAATCTCTTGTGTTCTGATCACTTCTTCCAATGCAATTATTTGCATTGGAACTTCAACAAGTTCATTGCTTATAAAACAATCACCACTTGTGTTATCATATAATTGCCTCATTTGTGTATTGTATTTTTATGATGTTAATAATGCTTTAAAAGGCCCAAGCATACCCGATCCAGACAAAGCTTGCATATTCTCCATCATTTCTGTCTTGCCTTGGAAGTTTTTGTTTAGGAAGTATGTAAATTGTTTGGTGCCAAGTATATCAAATTTACATCTCTGTTTAGTCTGCATTGCCTTTGCTCACTTTTTCCATATTTTTGCCCATCTTCATTTCAGAATGAATTGCACTGCTCCTACATTCTTTCCCTTTCCTCATTCCTGTCCTAGACACAGCACCTATTACACTTTCATAAATTAAGAACATAGAATCACCTGATTTACAGACTCCAATGATCCACAGCCACTATAGTCTTTAGATGGCATGCATTAAGATTTTTACAGGAATGATTCTGGAACAGAAATAATTACTGGGAAATTGCAGTCAGACCAATGATCCCATGGGAAAGCCTTGATTCTGCTTATATGCTCTGCATTGCTTCATGTCAAGAACAATTTGAACTCAATATATCTTTTACTTCCCCTTTTCTTGGAATCCATTATACTGAGTAACATTACTAAAATTTATCTGGTTTATGTAATTCAACTATTTTTTCCATTTTTTTGTGGATTTTTTTGTTGTTGTTGAGATCTCTATAAAGTTGATTTTAGGATAAGGAATTTTGCCTTCCTATAAACGTTTTCCATGCCCAGGAATGCAAAGCCCCTGTTTACTTCCTCAGAACAAGTTAGAATAAAGTGCAGGACAGTACAGTAAAGAAACAGATGCACTAATAGCCACTGATTTTTACAGGGATGAGGCCATCTGAGCTAGGTATCAAGATTCTCTTTATAACCAATGAATAGAAGCGGCAGAGTGCTATTCATGTCATCTTAAGAGACAGGCATCTAAAAAAATTTAGAAGGATAGTGAAGTAAAAGCCCCTACTTTTTCTTCACCAAATACAAATGGAACCAAGAGAGACTACTGCAGATGCAGATGACAAATGTCAGAAGTTAGACAACATGACTCTCTCCCAAGAGTTTCTCCACTGATTTGGTCAGCTTTCCATCAGGCAGTAAAAGCATTACAAAACTTTGGTCTTTGTTTCCATTAAGATTTTTTTCATTTATTCCTTTTTTCCATCTTTTTTTGAAGGCCAACATTTGAAGTCTGGCATTTGTTCTTACTTTTATTTGTAATTTTTTCAACTGAGGCTCAACTCTCATGGGATTTCTGACACCACAAGTCTGTTTTCTCAATAACAATATCATAATGAAAAAATATAACATATTCTTTTAAAACCTTTCAAATAACTACTGGTGACTAGGTGAAACGAATAAGGTAAGACTCACTTAGCTTAAGACATTAAACAATGGGATATAACCTTTCTAAAAGGTAAGCAACTCGATAGAATTACTCATTGTCTCCCAAGAGGGGAAGAGTCAGTGGAGAAGAACAGACTCTTCTACACTATGATTCATGTGCTTTGTTGTGGCAATTCGGAAAAATTAGGATGATATGATTTCCATCCTGCCTTCAAAGGCTAGATCTCCTTTGACTGTAGAGAAGGCATAGGCTGTCTGGACTAAATGCAGATGAGTACATTGTACAATCTAATCAGATGGAATTCATCTGACTTGTAATTCTAGTCATGCAAAAGTACATATTTTTTGCTGACTGTTCAAAAATCTCAGTTTTGTGATGTATCCTTACATAGCAGCCATCATACTATTACTGGTAACTGCACACAGTCCTAGTGATGCCAGTGCGTAACATAATGAGCACGTATCTCAAAGTTGCTGAAGACTAATGAAAAAGAAACCAGTGGTGCTCGGTACAGAGAAATGACATGGAAGTGAGTAAGGAGGCATTTTTGAAGGGTAATTTACTAAAAGGTCCGGTGTCAGAAGCTACTGATTAAGCTATGCTTTAAATACTGTTTCCCCATGGAAATATATAAAAATTGTGGATTTTAATCTTGTGTTGCACCATTCTCACAATATATAGGGGCTTTCATATGTATGTACAGCATGCAGATGATGTATACTTTATAAGTCAGTTAGAAATTAAGGTAATTCAAGTAAATCTCATTTAAATAAAATGTTCGTCAATTCAGCTTACTTCAAAACCACATAGTTAAACTGATTAAAGTTTTTGGGTAGCCAGAGTTTGAGCCTTAGTCTTTTTAATTCATTTCTTCTGTTGTAATTTACATTCATTCAAAGCAAGACACTGGTCAAAAAGATTTGTCATTCTCATCAGATCTAAAGTGAGCACAGAGCATGTAGGGAGCATAGTTCCAATTCTAGCTGCTGTAAACTGCAGATGTTATTTTTGTTCAAATATCCTGTGCTTTTCTCTTAAAGGATATCTTGCAGAAGACATTAGAGCAGAATGATTTTATAGTATGTAAAAGAAAACCAGTATGTTAATTTTAAATTTGTTGGGTTTTAATAGCATCCCTCTGTTGAATTTGTTTAAGGAAAAGTTTTGATAAAAGCGAATTGTCTAACACATTTTTTAATCTTATAATCAATGTCCTAGAGCTATGTGTCCTCTTAATACATCACCATATAACTTGCATTTTTGACTTATACCCTCTAATTCCTGAGATGTGAATCTAAACTCAAATGGATAGAAGGAGAGAGAATATTATCATCGAAGGGTATTTTTTGCCTGATGGACTCCTTCCCTATGAATAAAATACTCTCTGCAGTTTTTACCAATAAAGTATACTGCATGAAGTTCTTGACTGACCTGTGTGTAACAATGCCTTTATAATGTCCCAGGGAGTTTATATCTAATTCATAACCCCTCGGTGCTCATGGTTAACTGGACAAATTGTTCCTTTTCAGGTCTGCTCTTGACTGGGCTGGCTAGACTATGATCTGCCATCATGCTGCTGAGTTAACCAACTTTGGAGCCTGTCAGTTGCAAAGGCATCAAATAAACAGACAAAAGGAATAACATATGAAGAAAAAAAAAAGTTATTTTAAAAATTATTCATAAACATTCAGACAGAAGGAAAGCAGCTTAAATGGATTTGCAGGCAGCCTCAGAATTCAACACAAACTTATCTAACAGCATTTCTGAGTTTATGTGAAAGGAGTAAATTTCGAAAGTCCGTCATAAAAGCACCTGCTGAAGGGAACAGTGAATAGTCCAGAAATCTCCTGAAGGCAATAACGGATTCCCACTAGAGACATCCTTTACTCCAGTTCTCTCATGCTTCAGCTATTATCAACTTGCAGTCCTTGAGAAGGCATTTAATGCTCAATTCTATAGCACTGGCAAGAAATACAGAAGCCATTACATTTACATTCTCCCAAGAGTCATGCCCTCTATATGTAAGCCACGTGCCACCTCTTGAAGTAGATGGCACTATACCAGATATATTCACTAAGTTCATAGAATTGAAAGTTGAAAGGTCCTTCAGCTTGTCAAATTTTGAAGGTTTTGAACCCATTATTCAAGTTGGGAGCTGGACTACTGTCTAATAACTACAACTGTGGATGTAGATTTCAACTGCATGAACTTACCAAAATTGTTGCTGTCTATAAACAAACTTGCATGGCAGGTGTTGATAGTACAGAATTGAACATAGTACTTTAAATATTTTTCAGCCACTAGACTATATAATAAGAGAGTGTTCTGCATTGGCATAAAGAAAGCAGCTGTGGTTCAAACAGCATTGGGTTGATTGAAACTTGTCCAACAAAAAAGCTGGACTGACTTCATTTTTTTATCATTCCATACCATCTTGAAAAATCTGTCTAGATTTGATTTGAGAAAAACTCCATTGACTGAATATTTTGAAATTGGACTCGTATCTGATTTCAGAATTCTTAAATGAAGGAAAAAAAGGTGAAACCCTGCATGAGCTTTCTAACAAAACATCAGTTGTCCAGCCACACTGATGTAACTGTGCCTTTAATTTAGCCTCTAGCTACGTACTCTGAGCTTCGCAGTAACTGTCAGGCAGTCTGGATGGAAAACGATTCCCATCACTTCTACCCACTAGGGAGAATAGAAGAGGGTGTCTTCCTCCAGAAAAAAACTCATTATTTAAAATAATGTTTCTGGCATTCTGTACACATGCATGACCCCTACAACACTAAAACCAAAACAAGAATCCTGTGTACTTTTAGTCCAGCACAATAGCTGTCAGTGTCAGCAGGACTGAATCTATCTGCTGGCCATTCATCCGCCAAACGGACGAACATGAAATAGCTACATGGAGGTGTAGGTCAGGATTGAAGCTGATCAGCCAAGAGTACTTTGACATTACCTTAATACTGACCATGGACATTTCGTTCAAACTAAGTACAAGCAAATGAGAAATAATTACACAATGGAAATTATTCTACCATACAACACAGATTTTTAATTATTCTCTATTATACACCTGAAATTTTGGCTTCCTCTTTTCCTTCTTTCAGACCATTTTACTGTTCTAGTATTAAAATAGGTAGAAATCTTAAATGTTTTAAAATTTTCTACTGATCGAAAATTAACCCTGCTTCTCAAACTATTGCAAAGCTAAGTAAACACTACTACATTTTGAATCCATTACATCAAAAATTATAATTATTTAAATTCAGGTGTTATGATTCTCAAAAACAAGCAAAAGTTTCAGATGACTAGCATGAAGCACTTTTATCAGACTGAGCATCAAAGAGGATGCAATCGTACTGCTTCTTAAATTTCCTGTATGAGTGTAAATAGAAGTGTCTTAATTTGCCTGTAAGACCTCTGTAACTCCTAGTGACTCAACAAAAAAATTGGCAAATGGTGTTCTGAAATTATATGTTTATTAAATATACATATGACCACCATAAAGACAAAGAATTAAATGCTGTATTGTGTTGTGGTAGTTGAAAAGCAGGAAATTACTTTAGATTAATATTGACTTAGTTATAGTTATTAAGTATTTTTCACTACTCTGTATTTGACATAGTACCATTTAGAAACAAACTCTTCATATTGTATTGCAGCAAAAGAAACAGGTAAAGCAATACCAAATGTGACAGCACATAAAAATCAATCTCTTTCATGTAAGATGGGCATATTTCTTATTTATATATGGGCGTATATTTCTTATTTACTGGTCTGTGTGAACCATAATTAGCCAGTTCTCAATTAAACTTTAGTTTTAACCTCTGAACTTAATAAAAATTTTTGAAGATTGACAGGAGTAAAATGAGTGCAAAGAAGGCATGGATTGACCAAAACAGAATTTAAAACTAAATTAAAATCTTAAAGGATTTTAACGCTGACTAAATATCAAAACCCATTTAGATTTTGTAACTGTATTCAAAGAATAAACAGATTCAAGTCACGCATATGAAACTGAAATGCCATTATGAAATAGAAATTGAAATGGCATGAAATTTTCTGCATGTCTAACAAAAATAGTACTTTTGCAACAGTACTAGGAACAGCTGGCCTCTGCAAAATATTCACGATTATCTGAGCAATACTGATTCAAAAATTGAAATCCAACAATTTACTTTTAAAGTTTTGAGGAAAATATAGTCACTAAATAGTCACTAAACTAAACTCAATAGGTAGTTAGGCACAGCAAAAATCAGTGGCTTATGATTTTCAGAACAATTTTATGGAAACGCTTACAGAATCTGTAACTGCTTTCTAGACTATAAAGACCTAATCCTAAAATATTTCCTCTTTTTTTTTGTGGCTACCTAATGTTAACAGGTTTTAAAAGAGTACAAAAACCCACACATATAAAAATAAATTGGATTAGTACAAGTTTGTGTAATTAGTGTTATCTTCAATACGCTATTTGTAAAATCTGTTCTTATGCACACTTGTGTTTTGGTTTCTTAGAACAGACACTTTTTTCTGATAATGTTTCCGTTGAAGTTAGTTTTATGTTATTTTGATTAAGTTCAGGAGACAGAAGTCTTCTGTTTATTTACAGAATAGACATAGCCCAGAAGCTTCCCAGGCAATGTTGACAGTTGCCCAGTGGATCTTTGAACCTCAGCCTTGGTTTGGAAGGACCTCTAGGGGTGAGAGGGTAATTGAGTGCTGAAGGACAACACGCTCTGAAGAAAGTTTAGGGCTTGATTCTTTGTCCAAAGGAGTTTTACTATTGACCAGATGTCATCCTTAACATATACATATAAACTGAGATAAAGAGATGGATTGCATGTTGTGGATAATTTACTTTTTTCTTATCAGGTATTTCTACACAATAGAACTTATTAAAAATATATGTAATAAAATTGGTATTCCTTTTGGTATTTAATAATCTTTATGCAAGTAATTAATGATATCCCTTTTCCGACAGGTTTCTCCTTCAATTCACCTTAAGCCTAAACATCACCCAGAAAAGACGAGACCAGTATTGCCTTAAGTATCTCTTACTAATAGTAGCAAATATGAGAACAGCATTGCCTTAAGTATCTCGTAATAATAGTAACATCATTAAGTAATGAAAAATGCAGAATGTAATGTAAACAAATATAGCATGACTTACAGGCACACAGAGAAAGCATGGGTAGATGGCTGCCCTGCGTTACATTTTGTTGAGAGGGAAGGATTCAATTTAGACTCAACACAAACAATACATTAGTCCACTACAATGATCCACTTCATGGACAGTAGTAATGCATCTGTTTTCTATAGGCAGCTACAGGCATTTAAGACAGTGTTTGTTTGTGTCAGTCCTGACCTCACTGCCTTCACTCCACCTGGCTTGGGTAGTGTATCTGAATCGGGCAGTAGGGAGCACACACAGGATGTTATCCCTGACAGCAGCCGAAGAGTGAATGATTCAGGGAACTGGACAAATAGGGGAATACTTCTTCCATAGATAATGCTTCTACTTATGCACAAGCTGCAACAGTATCACCACAGCCCTGAGGATCTTTCTCTCCATGAATTTGTCTTTGTATGAGCCTATGCATTCAAATCACATAGCCTGTAACTTGTATGTGTTTTTTTGTGTGATCTAATAAACCTCGGGCCAATTCACACTAAGATAAGACAACATTGTCTTAACTGACCCAGTCATTATTTTAAGTAAAGTGGACACATTTCAGTCCTTTATATTCACCAGCCATTTTGCCATATATTAATAATGCTGACAGAGAGTTTAATACCCTCTGAGGACAGCTAGGACACATCTCTAGCTTGTTCTGTCTAGACAGAAGATGTCAAAATATGTCCACATGAAAGGAAAGATTGTGGTGAGGCTTGGATTGGGTTAACACACCTTGATGTGTGTTTCCAGCATAGTCAAATCAAGCCATTCATTTTCCCATTGTGCTGCCACAACCTCAAAAGAAATATTAAAGGGAACAAAAAGACACTTATTTGATGAATCTAAATCTTGAAGGTTAGCAGTAACTAGTTTACTTACAGGAAAGAGATTGGAAGTATATAATAAAGGTTTAGATCTACAATTTGATGTGATAAAAACATACACATAGTTTGTTCAGACACTGTTATACCTGCAAATTTGTTGCCTACAAATACAGACAGGAGCACTAAAGAATACTAACAGAACATCTACAATAAAATAAAACATTCTATTTAAGGGTGCTGTAATTTCAAAACGTTAAGCAAATAGTTTATTTTTATAGAACCTG
>VYZM01003740.1:29017-52041 GCA_013398915.1 Dromas ardeola | reverse complement strand
ATAGAACCTGCTAATACATCATTTGACATGGTATAAAAATTGAACATTTTACCTCTAAGTAAAACCAATGCAAACTGTAGAAGCAGACAAGTTCTTTTATACCCTGAACAATATCAGCCAACTTGGCAGAGAAATAACCGATGACACAGTTATGGTATTTTTAAATAAGCTCTCTCATTTCAGTGCGTTTTCAGAATAAAAATTTGGTACCTATTAATAAATTGCCTGTTGATTGTTGCTCACTAATTTCTACCATTTGAACCTTCTCTAGAATATTCAAAACTGCCCCAAATAGATGCACATCTGGAGATATATATATGTGTCTGTTTGTATGCATATATAAAGAAAAAAAAACATATAGAAATAAGTCCTCTTTGAAGTAAAGATACAAGTCCATATCCGAAAAAACAGCAAAAAAAAAAAAAAAAATTAAGTAGATCTGTAACGGAAATTCATTCAGCAGTGAAGATGCAGGCACCAAACTGACACCAGAGACAGTTTCTACTTAATCCTTCAACATTGTCTTCAAGAGACAGCACATAGAAGAAAATTTAAAACATCATATGAAAAATATTTTGCCACCTTCCCTAAGATACGATGTCCTTAGTTACTGTAACTTGGAGGGCAACCTCACATATCACCCGCAAAGCATATTGTTGCATGATATTTTTGTGTCCAAAATATTTTGTATCCAAACACTTAGGATTTAATTTTTAGTTCTTTCTGTTGAAATTCTAGGTCAAATAAAAATTAACTATACTGATTTATGTTGAGTAAAGATCTTTTGTTTTGAGGTGCTACCAGACTGCTAAGATCTGAATTCAGGAAAACATCTTTCTGTGTAATTGTTGGCTGATGCCTTAAATGCCTCCTGAAATCTCACAACCGAATGATACCTGCATTTTTTATGCTGTCTCCCATGAAGAGACAGATTTAAACATATGTTTCGCTGTTTCCCTTTTCAGATTTTATTTGATAATTTTTGTCCTTTCTTTAACTACGAAATATATAATATTTGCAAGGGAAGAGCTTATCTTCTGACAAGCCAGCACTATTGTATCCACTTTTTGACTTGTCAACTTTAAGGTTAGAAAAGAATTACTGTCTTGTCCCACTGAAATAACCAGTTTATGATCTTCAGGCAAAGAATACTGCCTGAGCAATGACTGGTACTTAAGAAAAAAAGACAGGCCCCCCAAGCCACGTTGCTTGAAATGCAATCAGTGCTTGCATTTCCCCTTTCCCTCCCTGCAACACGCATTTATTCTGTATGTTATGTATATTAGATACCTATGATAGTCTATTTATCTATTGTACTTTTGTTAATCATTTTTTCAGTACGTACTTTCCACACCTCTCTCTGATTTTTATCCACACGGGTTTATTATTTGCTCTTTTCTGGGCTTTTGTAAACGTTACTATGATTTCCTATTTCCAGCTTCTCTAGGTTCATTCCTGCAAGTATAGTCCAGTTGCATTTCATTCTTCTCCTTCAAATTACTAATGAATATGTCAAACAAGAACAGCTTTTCTATTATACTGGTTCATCTGCTAATTAAGTACTTCTCAGTACATGAAATGTTATCTTTTGTTAATTTGAATTTTTAAGTCTTGACCCATTTTCACTCCACGTGACAATGTCTGGTTTGAATGACAGTGTTTTAAAATGGCTGTTTTAGCAGTGATGCATGTGCATCCCCAAGCTGTCAAATGATGCCAATGTTTTAGAACGTGTCTTCAGAAAAGTTGGGAAAACAACATACTCTATCCATTTTCTTTGGAGGTATTTAAAAGATGTGTAGATGTAGTGCTGAGGGACATGGTTTGAGTAGCAACTTGTCAGTGTTAGGTTAACAGTCGGACTTGATGATCTGAAAGGTCTCTTCCAACCACAATGATTCTATGATTCTATTTTCAGCTACAGCAATGGCTGGGCTTTTAAATACAGAGCGATGGCAAGAACTGCAGGTCTTAACTAGAATGCCAGCACATCTCTGCAAACCAGACAGAACGGGTCTGCTAGAGATATTCCACACATACTAAAATCCAGAAAAACCCAACCAGCCAAGTGTCTTTATTCATGAGAGGACTTCATCTGTTCATGATAATAAGAGTTTTACCGACACTATGAGCTCATCCTTGTAAACAAAATCTTGCTCTGTTAGCCTCAGCAGAAAAACAGAGAGAAAACAGGCAGAACGTGGTGGAAATAGTACTTCCCTTAACAAAAAGAACAAGAAATAGGATCTGCAAAGTGAACAAATTAATTTTTCCAGGTATCTTGATAGCTTTTTGAACCACTTCTAACTGCTAACGCAATTTAAAGCCCAATATAAATTTGCAGCAATTCCAATGACCTAAATACATTCTATTTTACTTAAACACATACCAGCAATCAAGTGGTACAAGTATTATTAACAGATTATTACAGTATTAGGATTTGTTATAATAGGAAATTCTAGAAATAACACAATGAAAAACATACTGTGCATAAGCCAAGTAACACTGCAATATTAGAAATACAGATGTATTACTGCAATTACCAACTGTTGATAGCCTTGAGTTTCAAAGTTACAGAATTCTACATTTCTGATTTTATCTTACATGTCATCTGCAATCCAAGCATATGGCAACAATGCTAACAAAAATTACTACAGATTTCCATTATTTCTGATAGAGTAAAATAGGAATTTTTTAGAAGCAGAATATGTCTAATAGCTGTATCGAACACCGGCATCTAAATGAATAGGAAAAGTATTTTTCCTACCTTATAATCATCCTCATAGTCATTATATCCACAAGTACTTAAGATGTCAGGAAAAATATCTGACCATCCATTACTCGTACAATTTTTGCTAATATTTCCTGTAAAGCAAAATTTGAGAGTTTAAATAAGAAGGATTCAAAAGTCTCTTCATCAATGAATCTTTAGACAACCTAACTTTACATTCCCTGTTAACATGCTGTATCTTCTAGTACTCCTGTTGAAGCAACCTAGATGTTTTCTTTCATGTGCTTTTCATTCATATTCCCTTGGCTTCTACTCTTGCTCTGAATTGCCTTTGTACTAAAGAAAAACAAAAGTAATTTCAAGCTGCGGTGGCAGGCTTCTGCTTCAGTATAACAGCTATTTCTGTTACATCTGCAAAAGCCTGAAATATTTTGCTGTTTTATCTAAAGTACTCTGGAGGGATTCTTTCAGCTCATTCTATAAAGGGGATAATTTGTAGGTAAAGTAATTTGATAGAAAAGTAATTTAAGTGAAAGTTGTTCTAACCTCCTATTTAAGGTTTTCTGAGAACATAATACCAAATGATCTACTGAAGAGTTATAAAAGCTCTTAGATATTATGGTGATGAATTACTGCTACAGCAAATATTGGTAGAGTTGGTAACGCACTTTAAAGGCCAAATTATGTGATCGGTTGAAGAACAAGGAAATAAATATGCATGCTGAATATCACTCTTTGAACCAATCACTAAAACAATGTAGTACAAGCAACGTACAGGAGATGTGCAAGTATGGTTGGAAAGGAATTTTGAACATCCATTAATTTCAGAAAGGAATTTTGGTCAGAACCGAGCAAAGAAATTGACTCTTTTCCCAGATGAAGTCATGCAGATGAGATGGGGACAATCCATGATTCTACTCCTTAATCTAATTAATATGAACTAATGTTCATGCAATATGGAACTGCTTCAATAGGAGAAAATGGAAGAGTCTGATGTCAGAATAAAGAATAGTCACTAAAATTATAATAACTTACTCTTACAATGTAAAAGCATAAGGAACTTCCCCTGACCTTTCTTACAGCAATTTTTATATCCATTACACTTCACATCTGTAACAACATATTGCTTTGGTTTGGAGTTTACCACTGGTCTTTAACTGACTTAAAGATGCCTGGTTTTCACCACACAAGAACAAATTTATCTGTCACAGATCAACTTTGGCCAAGAATAACCAAATGTGTTTATATACACTCCAAACTAAAGCTTTTATGATTTTTATCTTGCTGATTGGTTACTGGAATTTCTTCTTTGTATAAAGTCTTCAGCGGAAAGTTGTAAATATCCTACAAATGGTTGACCAACCAACAACCAAATCTTTCTAGCTTATAACAAGGCCTTGACCTCAAACCACAGTGTCTCCCCAAACAGCAGAGCCGCTTCTGCCATTTGGCATAGACATGGCATTTTTTAAAGAAAATGTAACCTATTTATAAACACTGAAGAGTCATCACTTTAGAAGTGATCAACTTCTCTGACTAGGCAGAGCAGAGGAATGTGTTAACAGAACCACAAAGTACGTCAAAGCCAGTTTTGCAAGAAAAAGACTGTTGTGGTTTAAACTCTATATACTCAAGATGCTGAAGTATTTTCTACTGTAAGTACTGTAAGACCTTATAACTTAAAGACAGTTAGGAAATGTTCTATGGAAGACATTGTTTATTTCTAAACCATCGTTACATGCAATTAAATATTTCAGACGTCAACCACATTTAAAACCTATAACTTGACACATACCTTGTAATAAAAAATTCACAGAATAACTTTATGATAGTCATACACTTACATTGTTATGTACAATACAGAAAAAACATTACAGGATAATATGATTGCTTTTACAGTAAAAAATCATGTAAGATAAAGTTACTAATACTCAATAGGGAATTAATTATGAGGTATGCTTAAACTATAACTTTGACCATCACAGAAGAAATTAAGAGCCAGTTCTCCAAAAGTTGTAAAGATGAGAAGACAACTAATTTTTTTAATTTACAATTTAAATTAAGAAATCTTTTAAAGAACTGATGGTATTTAAAAGCCTACGTATGATTTGGAATACTTCCATAAAAAATAAGGTAGTCTAGATCACCTTGTAGTAGAATTTTAATTCCTCTTAAGCCCTGAAAAAATTAAAACATACATCTCAGAAATCTGCCTAAATAAAAAACGTTAAATTTCTTGTTTAAAATATTTTTATAATTTCCTGGAATAAGAATCAAGTGAATTTGAAATGTGCTGTCTGTGAATTAAATAAATAATGCATTCCTGAGCATAATCAAATTTTAAAGGTGCTGAGGTACTTAGATCTTAATAGAATCAAGCATGCAAGATGTTTGCTGTCTTACACCTGAAGGAAGAAATTATAGGAAGACAAGATTTAAAAAATCCTTTTAATTGAACAGGTACCTCTAAAAACCCACCCTGTTAGTTCCACAAGCAAGAAGTAAACAGGTAGCTATGAAAAAGTTGTATATGGGAAAATTACAGCAAACTATAAAAAGGAAGTGATCTTTCAGTCTTGATGATGCTGTGCCCAAGTAAGATGGAGTTGTAATGCATTGTGAAGGTTTCAGACTTAAATATTTATTGCAGTTGTTTTATAAGAAAATTAAAATGTTATTGTAATATAAGATATAACAGTTGTTAAATATCAAACATTCAAACTCCAGAAAGAGCGTGCATGCTCTAGCTTTTGGCAAACAAATGGAAGCAGTGTGATTTAATTCAGATTTTGAATTTTTGATATTTATTAGTTTGTCTTGTCTCATGACAACACCTTAATATCTTTGTTTGAGTCATCTGAATACTTTTATAGATTTCACAAGATTTAGTGAAGGTTACACATACTTTCCCCTTTATAAACTGTTTAGACTGTCCATGATAAACTAATCAAGATTCACCAGCTCTTAGAACGAAAACCTTTGCTCATCTGTAGATTGTTTTAGTTATCTGTTTTTTACTGGAACAAGAGTTTTTAGAAAAAGGTATTTTAGTCATATCCCAAGTTAGCCTCTGTGTTAAAAGTAATATTGTTAAAAAGATCTCCACAGAGACCTCAAAAGCAGAATTAAATCACTGTGATGTTTTGCATCTTTCACCAGCTCTTCATGACAAAGATTTCTCACCTGAGCAATGGGGATAAGATTTTTCCTGCTGCATTTTGAGAAACATATGTGAAATGCTATCTGTGCATCCTCTGTTTTTAAAACCCCACTAACAAGACAGAGAGCAAAATTAAACCACAGTATGATATATTGACAAGATGGTGCAAAAGATGGTAGACTTGAAACAGTTAAATGTTTCAGCAGTCTGAGACACTGATGAGCTCTTTTCAAGTTCCATTAAAAAGCAGAATAAAAGGTTTCATAATAACTACCTTAAATTGCAGTAGTGATAATTTTTAGGTATTATGTATTAATGTTGGCTCATTATTCTCAGGAAGGCAAGAGCTCCCCTCCTAAGCACAGAAGGAATAACCTGCATGTGACCTGCTGGCAACTGTTAAAAATGTCGGTCAGGCGCAGCTGCCTTAATAATTAACATAAATAGGTCAAAAAGAGCAAGCAATGTCTTCAGCCTTGATGACTGTCACTATATCAGAATATGTATTTAGTATCTGACACAAAGAACACCATATGGACCACAAAGATAATTATTTGGTGTTTTCATGATGTACCAGGAACAGCTCTGTTGAGAATCTATTATTTTAACTCATTAAAAAGAAAATAAAAACCTTTAATTGCAACCCCCCCCCCCTCCCATTTTTATCATATTATGTTATAAAATACCAAAGAGAAGCCAGGAAAAAGACATCTTAAAATGAAATACCTGGTTTGCCAGAAAAAAGGCTAAATACTTTCGGACAAGGGACAGTGACAGTCTCTCCAATCTTTGCAGGACGCCAACAGGTGATGTTATCCCAAACTCCAACACATCCTGAAACAAAACCAGCAGTAACAGACTTTAAAGCTCAGTCTGCTCCAAATCACCCTTCTGTATTTATCTTATAAAGACTTGGCGGAAGCTTTCAATAAGTAGTTCAAGAAAGATTAGACTCTTCCAAGAAAGTTGCAAAGATGGTATTTTATATGAAAATGTTAAGGGAATCATAAGAGTCTGTTAATTAACCAGCTTATTTTTAGGTCAGTTAATACATTGTTTGTAAAATGTCTCATTAAAACTACATAATTTTGACAGGATCATGCTAAGAAAAACTAAGAAAATATTAAAAAAAGTAAAAGTAGTTAATTCGACTCAGCACCACAAATACAATGGGAGTGCACCATGACTGGACAATTTTTGGAAAAAAGGGCATAGCCTAACAAAATCATCTCTCTAAACTAAATAACAGAGATTTGAACAAAGAATGCTTCTGTATGTTTATTTCGGGAAAGGGGGTCATAAAATGTTCTAGGCATGATTTATAGTAGTACTAGTAACAACTTGTAGACAGTAGCTACTAGCTATGGTTTTGCCCATGCTGATGTCTGTAAGATGTGGCTCAAAGGCAGTATCTTGTGAATGAGAATAGACCTTCCTATAGCCTGCCACATGCATTTGGATCAAGCATGCTCTGTTTGTTTAAAGATGACTACCTATAATGCTGAGTGAAGAGTTATGAAGGCTTCTGAATATAAAAGCCTTATGAAGAACTACGAGTACAAAGAAGTAAGGAAATGTTACTCATCTCGGTTCAAGTTCCAATGAAAAAAAGATCATGGGCAAAATTCTGGGCATTTATGTCTTCAAATAAGGCACTGGACAATTGACAATTTAAATTTGTAATTAATACTAAAGAGAGAAACAAAACTTTTATTCTACCAGTATTATTAGAAAGTATAAGGGACAGTTTGTTCCCTTCAGTAGAGAACATGAAACTTCAAGCAGGAACTACTTGCATCCATGTGTAATACTATTCTTCAGTATATTTATAGTATTAGCAATTTACTATTTATTTACTCTGTGCTAGTGAGGTCATGCCCAAAATCAAGCCTCCTGAGTTAAATGAAGCTGGAAAAGGAACATTAAAAAGTTCTATACTTGTGTTAAACCATCTTAGTGCAATTAAACTTGAACAGCTTGTGTTGACTTAAAGTGCCTAGCATCCTACTTTCAAAGTTTAAATTACTTTCAAAGTACATGTAAACTAGGGAACCCAAGAGTGTGTTACAGAACTGGCTGTTGGATTTGCCCTGAGGGTATTTCCTATCTGCAGCTTGAAGGATAGCCAGTGGCATAGCATTCCCATGGGTCTTGCTTTCCTTTGGAAGACAACTAAGTGTGACAGTCAGGAGGGAGCCTCTGTGCTGTACCAAGAATAGGGTTTGGAGATGAAAAAAGAAGATGAGAGGAGGATTATGGGCTAAATTCTGCATTTGGTCACCAATTACATAGAGTCATCTTTATACAGTTTCCCAAGGAAATGCTATTCTCCAGAGAAGTCACTTGTTCATGGGGACTGGGTCTTTCTTCACTCCTCTTAGGATTATACAGCTCTAAAAGCAGCATCTGTTCTATATTCAGAAAGATGATGACAAAAATAAGGGATTACGAGTGGGAACACTTCACAAAGTTCATCTGTGTGCGTAGATAAAATGTAATGCCTCTCTCTCCACTGCCTTGTATGCTGTATCAACCTCCAAAGAGGCATGCAACACACACTCACCCACACTCACTTCAATGCTTTTTCCACCCAAGCACCAAAAATCTCCAAAGAACTTTGGAGATTCCAAATATCCAATCTATCACAACCTCTTTGGGCAACCTGCACACACCCAACTTCCTCCATGAAGAATTTTGCCATGCATCTAATTAGGATTTCCCTTGCTGCAGGTTGCTTCCATTGCTGCTTCTTGTGTTTTTTTGTTTGGGTTTTTTTTCTGTTCACATCTGAGGAGAGCCTGGCTTCATCTTTATAAGCCCATTAGATAGATGAAGACAGCAACCATTTCACTCTTCCCCAAGCTGAACAAACCCAGCTTTCAGTCAATCGTTATATGTTGTATATTCTAGTGCCATCTCCATACTCTCTGCTGAGACAATTAGTGGCTTTTCTGTACACAGGAGCCCAAAACTGGACACAGAACTCTGCTGAGATGCAGCCTCAAAAGAGCCAAATAGAGACAGACAATTGCTTCTCTTGATCCACCAATTTGCTAATGTAGCACAGTATACGGTTAAATCTCATCTCCGTAAGGGGGCACTGCTGGGTCATGTTTAAATTAATATATTTCTAAAGCAAACACCCAAAACGAGTCAGAATAATTTCATCCTAAAAATGTTTATTTCTTTTCAAGAAAGTCTGAAGTTGTTAATTCAGTTGCAGAATCTACAATGTAGATACCTGTCTTTAATCAATCCCACCCTTATTTGTTTAATACTGTGTGACTAACCTCAGCTTGTCATGTTCTCCAATTACCTGAAGAGGACTAATTGTTTTGGTTCCTTTAGTAACTTTGACTCCTAGACCAGTATGTCGGATTCTTTCTTTTAGCCTTACCTTAGGGTAAGGGAGATTTACTTAGGACTAGGAACTGTGAGAGTGGCATTCTTTTTATCTGTATTCCACAGTTGGCTGAGAAGTTCTTGTTCCCATTGACAATTCACTCTTTTCAGGTTTCTGGTCCTTACCTCTTGAATGTTTCTGGCAACTGACTTAGAATGTCATACTCTTTGAACTCCATCATCATTCCTTTTTTCCTGATGATCATGCAGAGTTTGGCCTCTCTAGTGTATCTGCCCCTACAGTTGGTTCATGCATTTAAGAATTAACTCATGAGTTTTATCTATGCTCTGTTTTACCTGACTGCCTTCTACTCCCTCCAGCACTTGTGGCTTTTCTTTTAGCATTAGTAATGATATCTCTGAGGTGATGTTGACTTGGCCACGTAGATACAATTTAAGAGATTTACATTTGAGCAAGTCATCTTTGTATCCTTTGAAGTCAATGGAACTTAAACATGCTTAGGTGCTTCCTGAGTTGCGGTACTGGATTAAAATCAAGTCCTGCATTTCTACGATGCAACACCAGGGCTTATGCAAAATAAAAGAATATTTACTTCAGCCAATTCAGGTCATGCTTCCTTCCCAATTGATTTTAAGCCAGAAACAACATCAACAACGTGACATACAAGAAAGACAAAGAAACTATCTTCTTCATCTGCCAGCACTCAGGACTATAGTGACAAAATGCAACTCTTTTGGCTTTGATGGATGTAGTGCCTGAGCCAGAATAAACAAGCCCTGGAGTACACAAGAATAATTAGCATCTTGTGCGACTTCAGACCTTTCTAGTTCATCCCCATTTCCACTAACAAAAGAGAGCTGAGTCATGAAAGTGTTCACCCATAAAAGCTGATGACTTTCACAAATTTTCCCTTTTGTTCACTCTCTGTAAAATGGTGGATTTGCTACAGTTACCTGCAAACAGTTCAGAGGTCTTTATAAATTTTTGCTACACTGCTATTTGGACTGGGCTAAGGTTTTGCTTAAAAAGGCAGCTGAACAACGTGGACTTCAGAGCTCCACGAGTACCTTTTCCACAAAAAACCACAGAACTCTCATTCAAAGTTCATTTACATGAAATATTATACAGAAAAACAGAGGTCTAAGTTCTATTCCCACCAAAATCGATCAACACAATTTGCATCAGATCTCGAAGCTAGCTTGCAGGAAGGAAATAAGCATACAAATTTTTGACATTCAAAACATTACAAGTCACTAATGTTTTCTGGGGAATGTATTTTTTACCTCAGTTTTTCCCCAGTATGTTATGACTTTAAGGTATCTATGGCACAAGAGAGAATGATGCTTTTTCAGACTCTTTAAATCAAATAGATGAAATAACACAAAAGATGTATTTCCTACATCTAGACTGCATTCAGATGCATCAACAATCATGAGAATGAAACTTGAGTCGTCGTCATCGGAATGCCAAGAAGAATATTAAGACGCAATTTATGTATACATACAAGCTTACTATGGGACAGGAAATCTGAGAAAACTGCTGAAATGTCCTAGAGGCATTTATAGTCACTGAATGACTACCGCGTGTTTCCAGAAACTGGTCTAGGGCTCAATGCTGAAATGATGGTGTTACTGGTGCACTGCTAGGGGTTATTAGAAGTACAACTATTGAACAATATGCACTTTTCTGGGCTTTCAACTCACACCTTTGCTCATTTCCCCCTCCTATTGCTGCGGATTTTTGAAAATATCGTAGTCATATCTCTTTTTCTTCTCTTAACTAAACACACCCTTATGCAGAGGTGGGATACAATTAACAAGTCCATTCTTACTACACTTCTATCAGTTTGTCTCTTCCATCCCAATAACATGTCTCTATTGTACAGCACGAGCTTAATTGTGCCCAATTGAAACTAGCAATTAATTTCCCACTGATCTTGGAAATTCAAGATGTGGCACAACTGGAGACCTTGCTGAGTTTCACAGGTCTTCAAGTTGATATTGCTCTTTACCCACCATAGTATCCTTTTACAACAACAATTACATATGCAACATTGTTAGAGGGTGACAGAGCATGATTCACTTCATCCTAAAACACATGAACATAGACCAGATTAATTGCTCCCAACAACTGCCTGTTTCTCCTAAGTGACTATAGAGCAGCCTACAGTCCTATGAATGCCTACACTGTTGGAAAATGAAAATGTGATAAATGCTTTGTTAAATGTGTCTCTTTCTGCAAATAGATTACCTAGCTTGATCAAGCTGCATATTCTGCTCCCTACTCTCTACTACTTTCTGTCAAGCCATTAATTCATTCAGTGTTAGGATTTCTGGACTGCCATTCATCTCTGCCACATTTCATAAAATCATTATGTACACTCTTTTTCTCTGGAAGTTTCACCCACCTTCTGCATACATAAGCCTGTTTCCTACTATCTCCAAAGGATATTAATCAATTGAAGTACAAAATACATTTATTTGTAGCTTTAAATAAGGTTTTACATTTTAGTTCTAGTAACAATTCTCCCAGAAATTCTATAGAAAGTATCTCACATTTTAAATAAAACTTAAATCGCTGATACTTATTTTCATGTCTGCTATTTATTTATCATATTAAAAAAAATCTAAGTACCCAAAGTATCTTAATGTATATTTATATCCTTTTACGTTCACTCACTGATTTAGTCTGTCTGCATCCAGCTTCAATAAATTCTCAAACCTTGAATGTTTTTGTCTTTTCGTCCTGATACGTACACATAAAACCAGTCCAGCTCTTGATTTGTCTTAGCTCCCCAGCTTTTCCTGTGCATCTCTACTACTATACTCTTTACCTCCTTCTTCACCTGTTAATAGAGCTAGCAAAGTAAAAAAAAAAAGGTTCTTCATCTCTCTTTCTGTGGTGTCTAGAACTTCCTTGCACCCAATATATACTACATATAACAATCTCTTTTCAACCTCTTCATTTGCATCATTTATTTCTCTGGTGCGTCATTCACTGCATATCCAAAGATACAATCAATCTTCCCAGAAAGCCTTTGCTCAATGACTCGCTCAAAAGTGTGGCCACGGTGTCACTCCTCTACTGCTCTTCCCTCCTGTTCCTCCAGATGATGTTCCAGATATTATTCTTAGTTAGTTAGTTTCAATGAGACCACTTACTTTATTTGAATGCTTGGTCTTTAATGCCTTATAATGAAAGGAAACGCAACACACTATAAACTATGTTTTGTTTCTCATTTTTTTCAGTTTACACAAGTATTGCCACC
The DNA here is from genome assembly GCA_013398915.1 of Dromas ardeola. Classification (NCBI taxonomy): domain Eukaryota; kingdom Metazoa; phylum Chordata; class Aves; order Charadriiformes; family Dromadidae; genus Dromas; species Dromas ardeola. The sequence continues at coordinate 39,518 of VYZM01003740.1, read as the reverse complement.
ACATTCCTCATCCTGCTATCTGAGAACCACATTTTGGGCAACAACTTTGCTTACCTACATCTGCTTCTTCATCTATAAAAATGTGTAACACCCAGATTGCACTGGCGAGTTTTGTTTATATATACCTTTTATCCATATATTTACCACTAGGTGGCACTTTGCATTTGGATTTAAAAAATTGCCGATTCAAAGAGAGGTTTAGCATTTTTTAAACTGTCTAGGCGTGCATGATACATGAAACAAAGAAGGAGTACTTTGAAAATCTGCCAGAAAGTTGTCAGCTAGTCCAGGGTTTATTTTTCAAACAGGGAAACATTTTGATTTTTGTACTTAACTTGACAAAGGAGACGCAATCTCACCTCTTATGGGCAATGTTTTCTAGACTGTAGGTCTGAACACTGCAGCATGTAATTTAGGCCGCATGTGAATTTATGAACACATACGGACTGAAATTCTTTCTGCATTTTCACACAAGTAATAAGAAAGAAAGGAAATGGAGGTGCTAGAGAAACAGCACACTAGCAAACCGGAGGCAAAGCAAACACACAGCAGAACTGCTTAAAGCGGTAATAGGAGTAAGACAGTAGCAAAAATACTGTTGCTCCAAGCTACTTTGCTAAAGTTATTTGCTGTCTACTTTTGTCAGGGCCCCGAGTGCACTAATAGGCCTTAATGGTCCCTGCCCAGGTCCCCTCTAAGCTGAGATCTGGGCCTTCACCGACGTTGTGTGTGCAGCCGACTTGGCCTTCACCGCAGCGGTGCCTGTGCCTGCCTCTGCCCGGGCCCCGACCTGCCGCTATGGCCCTGCCCGGCCATCCCAGGCCTGCGCCTGGCCCTGCTTCCCCGCGCCAGGCCGGATCCAGACCCCCCACCTGCAGGCTAATGTCCTCGGCCGTCCCCGTCCCCAGGGAGGCGCCCGACGCCTGGGGCTGTCCCCGCTGTCCCCGCTGTCCCCCAGCTTTCCTGGCTGGGGTGGGACAGGTCCTGACAGGCCCTGCCTGCCCTGGGGCCACCAATCCCCCTCCGCAAGGAGCTGCGGCCTGCGAGCCTCTGAAAATGAGAGCACTCACTGCAGAAGGGTCAAGAAGCAGCTCCAATATCCTTCCATAGCTCTAAAGCACTGTTGTGAAATTGTACAGCGTGTATACAAGCTCTGATGATTCAGAAATACTGAGGAAACGTGAATGTAAACTTTTTTAACTACTGGTCAACAAAGACTACTCATACACAGCATGTAGAATTTGGGAAGGCTACAGTATACGTCAGATTTAACTAGTTAAACAGAGTGATGAAAACAGTAGTTTATCTCATGTTCACCTTAAATGTCTGCAGTTTATAGATTTGCAAAAGCCAGTCCTATTACCAGCCATGGCAAAAATACTGAAATTTCTAGGCGATTACTGGCTTTTTTCTAATGAAACATTTCAGAAGAAATGCCTTATTTCCTTTCTGAAGAACAGTTTCCCCATTACAGAATCAAAAATCTACACGCTAATTTTATTTTTTAATGTAATTTACAAATTTTAGAGTACTGTAAGGAAATATGGAAGTTGCAGCTAAAAACTTTGAAAGAAAAGCCTTCTGGAAAAGAAAACACATTCCCATTCAAATTTTCTACCAAGTAAATATTGCTTTCCAATTACTCAAAATGTTCTTTGGATACAACAGCATTTATTTTTGTATGACTGGACAGCACACTAATCTTACCATAAGAACACCATTTTCTATTATGTTGGAAAGATATTCATGGATGTACAGTCAAAGCTGTAAGAGGTACCTTTATCTTCATGTTGCCCCAATTTAGACATGCTGTACGTTATTCATAAAATACCATTAAATCTCAAACTCTTGTTCATATAAACGCCACCACAAAATATTAAAAGTCCCTGTGAAGTATTGGGATCATATATTTCTGTTAGTTTGGAGTATGTCCCATGTGCTATTTGTTGTATTAGCTGGAGCTTTTTTAGTGCTTTGGTAGTCAAGACTTCTTCCTTGTGGTATTTGAACTTTGGATGCCATGGAGCGTAGAATGCCATGGCCACAGCTGTCTTTATCAGGACTCAAGTGCAAAACTATGCGGGGCAGTATTTCTTTCAGAATCTTCTGAAAAACACAATAAATTCACTTATGGCTGTGCAGTTTCCTTGTCGGGGCTCCAAATGCCACCTATTAATGTCTTGTGCTGAATTTCTATTTATGTTTTTTGGGGGTTGAAATTTCAGACCTTCAAAACTGTAGAATGTATCTGTGGCTACATGTAGCCTGTCTTCTTTCTGAAAAAGTTTGTTATTGTCACTCTTCGTAACCTTTATTATGTGAGATTTTTCAGTGAGGCTGATCGCTTTCTTGGTTTTCATCATTTATTTCATGTTCCTTATTTTTCAGTAGGCAGCTCCTTCCATTCAAGGTTCTTTCTCTCCTATCGCCCAGCCTAGTCAAAAGATGAGCCAGCTCTGCCTCTCTTCTGCCCTCATATAATTAAGTACAGCTTTGACAAAGCCCAGACATTGTCAACACCATAAGGATGACCAGTTTTATGTGGTGTCATTAACGATGACACTTCAATTAATGGAAGCCAAAATAGACCAACATTCAAAGCAGGCCATTCAGCTCCCCTCATAAAAAAATGTGTGAACCAAAAAGTAGCAGCATGCCTGTACTACAGCTAGAAAAGCAGCAGAGATTCAAGAAAACTAAAGTTGTCCTGCCAGTGCTGGACATGAGCTACCGCTGCTGCATGAAAGGAAGTTCCATGATCCTACTATTTCATTTAATTCTACCGTTAATGCTACCTCAGATAACTCTTAAGCAACACTGCCGTCTGAACTACAGGCTTATTTTACAGAGAAAATAGCTGCAAAAACAAACAAAAAATGATGGAAGACCTTGATGAGATTGGGAGGATTAAGAAAAGGGGAACCTTGAGGAGATTCCTTTTCATATAGTAAAAAAAAGGCCTCATCTGGCTTTGTGTAAGTCTCCTATTTACTGATGTAGAGGAGAGAGTGATCGTCAGGTTAGCTTAGTTACGCTTACAGTCAGATTTTCTTTTGCACGATATAGACATATATGTGTGTGTGTATGCGTGGGTTTAAAATGCAAAATAGGCACCTTTCTTACTGGAAAAATAGCCTCAACAGCAAAGGTTAGTTGGGTAAACTAACTTTTGGACAACTTGCCACGGGTACAACATTTGAATCTTCATCCCACTGTTCTGAAGAACTTTTAGAAAGATCTGCTCTGTTTCATCCACAATATTATGAGCTCAGTGCTGAAATCACTGAGTGAAATTCTACTAGCAGTGTAATTCGGGAGATTAGATTACATTGTGACATTGGTCCCTCTTGCTTTAGATTTATGGATGAGAGTATCTTTTTGGTAGTCCTGTCTGTTTTAATTTCCCATTACTAGCTGCATTATGAAGCCTCTCTTTGAGAGGTTTATGAAATTCTTTCCAAAGCCATTTCTCTTTCTATCTACATCCCTTTCTCAAAGTTAAGATGCTATATCTAAAATTAAAAATGTTGTCTGGCATATGGGTCTCACAAAAACACATTTTGGAAAGCAAGAGCTCAAAAGACCCATTTAACTATGCAGCCACTCAGTCCAAAATGAAAAAAAACCCAAAAACAAACACCAGACTTCATTTTTTCATAATAAAATCTTTTTAGAACTTTTTATTGTAGAACCCTGTTATAAAGTCCACTGACTGAGTTTTAACATTTTCGACCATAAGATTACACTTTTCATTTAAAGGTGAATGGAAATGAATCAATTACTTTATAAGGTAAAATTCTAAATACTGAACAAAGACATAAATTTGCAGTTGGCCATTTTTTATGTATTTTCAATCACTTTTATTGGGAGCTTTATATTTTTTTAAAAAGACAAGCCATGGGTAGTGGGTAAAAGATAAATTAGTGTTTTCCCATATGGACCTCAAAATCTGTAGCTATTATGAATTATTCAGAATGGCATTAATCTGCCCTCCAAAAATGACAGTGCAAAAAAAATTCTCTCCCAGGCTTCCAGCTAAGGTGCATCCATACCTCAGGTGTCAAATTTTAGGATGAAAGACGAGAACAAACGCGGATGGAAGATAATGCAGTCTTCATAAAATAAACAGATTTGATTGAGAGCACTACAGAGAGGAAGACACTGCCACGGATCTTTGGAGAGTGACTTTCTTCCCTAAATGGAGTGTAATGCTCTCCACTAATAGAAGTGTATGTGCTAATGCCTGAAAATCCCCCAAAGGGTGCAAAGCAGGAGGTCCGGATTGCCATCTAACAATTTGATGATGGCAAATGAGCAGAATTTAGACAAACTGGGTCCTGTGGTTTTAATATATCCTTGTCCTTCAAAGGATATTTACACAATATTTATACCGTGTTTCCTTGCAAAACACACTATTGCTTTATTAAGCCATGAAGTAAGCAAGTCCTTAGATTTCCAAGTCAATGATTTTAGGTACACTACAAAAATTACTCAGTGAAATTCTTTAGCCCATGTTATGAAGCAGTTCAGGTAAGATGTATATAGCATCATTTTATTATGTAAAAAAAACCCCAAACCACAATTGCCTTTATATCTCTCCTTTATGTCTCCCTAAATGGGAGACGAGAAGTATTTAGGAACGTGGTTTAGTGGGTGGGTTTGACAGCGTTAGGTTAATGGTTGGATTCGATGATTTTAAAGGTCCCTTCTAACCTAGACGATTCTATGATTAGATAAGGTATTCCATACATAATTGCCATCTAGGCCAAAGGAGAAACTGCCTGTCCCATAAAATTTGGATCCTCCAAAATTCAGTAGCTGTGCATACCAGTCAAATTACGGAGCATGTTACATAGAGGTGTGAAGGGTTCTCAGGTCCCCAAGAATTTAATGAGAACATTCCCACTGATTTTGATAATTGAGGCCCAAGCCTCCAGTAGAAAATCTCAGTGAACCTTTATTTCCAAATTCTAGACAGGACCTTCACTAGATTTTATTATAGCTTTTGGGAGGCAGGTAGCACATACTAAAGTTAGAAACGCGTGAATAAGCGCTGTATAACCATCCTTCCCATTCAAGAAGTGAATTAGGTTTTGTGAATTTATTGTAATGAATTACGTTTCAAGTGTACTACAAGTTTTAGGTGTGGAGCTAGGACTTGGACTAGTTCCAGCTTGCCAATTTTCATTAGTAATTCTTCTTTATCAGCAGTCAGAGTACCACTGTGGCAATCCGCAAGTCTCTGTTCAAAATACTCCTTACATCTTTGTATGAATACAGAGAGTTTGTTAGGAAAATAAGGATGCATAGAGAACAGATATTTTTGGAAATGCAAATGCATGTATTTAACGTAGGCTCTTCTGAACAGGTTCTTGGTAAAAGTATCTGTAACATGAAGCATAGGATAAATTCTGCTATAACATTAAACACACAGTTTTTAAGGGTTCATTACCATAGGGTCTTTATTCCAGTCTCCTACAAAATGGAATATTCCCTTAGTTTCAGCCAGGCATTCAATTAAATTTATAAATCCTTCTACTGCTGTTTTATCACTACCTGCAGGGTTGAATCAACATCATCAAACATACCGTCTCCTTCTAAGACGTGAAGTTCTTCCACGGCATTCAGGAGACATCCCTCTTCCAGTGAAAAGAAGCTGTGAAGAAAATACTGACAGAAAACTTCCTCCTTCCCCTAGGGAACTGAAAATAAAACTGATGTGCACCACAAGGATACCCTTGGAGCATCCCAGCATCTGGATCACAGAAGTGGATCTTGAAGAAAGCTTGACTTGCAAAGCTGTATAATAGCTAATAGTGAATTTATTAATTCAAGATTTAATTCATTAAGCTGGGCTAGTAATTATTTCTCCATCTGGCTTCTCACTAGTATTATTTATGTAACAGCCGTCTCTCTTCACCACTCATATAAATAAAAAAATCTAAATGTAGATTAATCATTCCAGTAAGATTTTGCTTGGAGAGATATCCATGTAAATTATTCACTGTTATTATAGGTTTTCTAATTACTGATCTGGATTAATCAAAAGGAGACATTATAGTAAAATACAAACTGTTGATGAACATTTTAATTATTTTACTGTATAAAAATTTATATTAGAGTATGCACTGAGGGAGTTACACATTTAAATCAAGAAGAGAGGTGGAGAAAGCATCGTGAGTTGGGACTCTCGTTTGTGCTCACAGGGCACTGCAGATGGCACGTCCCTGAGGTACCATAATCATCTACAGAGCGCATTCAAACCAGACTGAATATGAAAAAAACAAATACACAATGTATCACCTAGTTCAGTCAAAGGAAAACAACTGCCCTGCAAGAGCTGTAATATTCCAAGGAGTCCAGTTATTCTGAGACGATACATACCTAGACTGCCATATCAAAAGGCAGGACACCGCTAAGGCCTAGGGCTTTGTAGAACTAACTTGAAATGAAATACTTCCAGCTACTTAAAGATCATTTGACAACAGAAATTTAATGATTAGTTTTAGATGTGATATGACTTTGTAAAAATTTAAAATTGTATTTTGAACTGAAAAATGTTCCGTTGCCTTTAGATCTAAAATTTCTTTCCCTTTTTTCTAAGTCTCAGTGAAAGCCCATCCTTCCCTTCAACATTTTACATGGTACCAGAGGAGTGCTGGGCAGGTAACATATGCAGAAAAATCACTACAATATCACTTTTACGTTTTCACCAGTAGGTGAATTGGGACTACTTTCTGCTCACAAGTTTTGGCATGTGGTTTACAAAAGGTACTAATCATAAAACATTAACACCTTTGTCATTAAAAAAAAGTAAATTAATAAATACACACTTCCAACTTTCCTAAAAAGCCAAAAGCTTTTAACTAAGTTCTGCCCTAGTTACTTTAATATTACAGATTTGCTTTTATTTTGGCTGTGTGGATATATCTGTTGCCTTCATATTTTGCTTGCTGAACAAATGGCTTTATCAACAGCTCCAACTTACAAGAAAAAATTTCATTTTGTCTTATTCATAATTTTCACTCACGTGAAAATGTAGCAAGGAGATCTAGTAAAATCTAAAATTAAAAAATAATAAACTACATCTGCTCTTCCTTCTTTCTTCTATTAAATTACAATTGGCCATATCTCTATATTTATGTTTCTATGTAGAGAGAAAATAAAAACAATAAAGGAACAGAGAGAATCTGTTTTTTGAATGTAACACTACCGTCCAGTTTTTCCTTTGCATGACTCTGGTACTCTGGGGGTGAACCTGGTCTTCCGAAACAGAAGATCTGAAACACCTTCTGCCTGGGAAACCCAGAGATCATTCCTGCCACTAGTACTTTACTTTCAGCCATAGCTAGAGAGAGGTGCTTGAATCCAAGGCTTTCAACTCCTCCTCAGACTTGTTCTTTCAGCTGGTCCTGTCAGCGTCAGCCTGCAGCTTCTCTGCCAGTCAGAAAAGACTAGAGGCAACAGCTTCAAACATGAGAATGTATTTGCGCCCATCTAGTGTCCCACCCAATGCCTGGCACACCTCTCACAATACGCTTGCTGCAGCTGTACCTTTAATACAAAATCTGCATAAATTCTAAAATACATGAAAATTATAAGCACAGTACAGACAAATACGGCAACTGCAACCGCAACAGCAAAGAAGGTAAAGGGAGAAAAATCTCGAGTACTCCAGTTGTCTCTACGTTACAGCTTATCTTTTCTTACCGTTGTAGTCCACTGGCTTTGCATTCTTTAGAAGTTCCATGCACCTTGTTTCCTCCTTGTGAATCTCCAGCTGAAATCTGCATTCTGGATGCACACCATTCACCTGTGTCAAATTAAAAAACAGGACAGGGTCTTGAAACATGAATTAAAAGGCTTTATGAAGGATGCAACTACCAATAATGAAATCCACAACTTTAACTGGCACGGGTTTTGCCCAAGTATGCACTAGGCGCTTTACAGACACAGACATTGCCCATTTTAGCATCCCACACGTTGACTTTTCAAAACAAAATGTTAAAATAATCCACTAGAGCATTCACTGGCTCCTTCTTGTAGCATTTCAAGGCCAATTGTCATTTACAAGAAAATATTTAACTTTCTAGTGCATTCACCAATATTGGTTCATGAGACCTTTTCCTCCAGAAAAACTGAGTTGAAGTGAAGCAGGAAAGTAAACACATTTGCTTTTTTTGCTTTCGTAGTACGTCAGGAAGCTGAAAGTTTAATACGAATCACAGAACATGAAAACCAGTCAAAGTGCATTCTCTTTGACATGGTAAATTCTGCTTTTATTCCCTTTTCCACCATGTATATTTTACCTCCTGGAGGTCCCAGAGCATGATTATTTGATGCAAGCCAAGTGTTACATAGGAAGAAAACCCCACTCCTTTAAAAATGAAAGCACTATTGCCTTTACCCATTTATAGCCCTGTCCCCGGTTCCTTGGTTTTCAGAAAGGGTTATTTATGTCTATGGGAAGAGACAAGGAGGTAGCAGTACTGGGGAGAGAGACAAGACACCGGGAAGTTGTACTGATGTCAGCTGGATTCACAGAGGTAGACAGAACCTAATAGAGAAACATGCAGAGTCCACAAGAGACTGCATGGGAAAAATGACTGTAGTAGGTGAGTAATGGAAAATAGGAAACACCACTAGAGCTGAAGGAACAGTGAGATTCGCTCAAATAAAATAACATCATAATGAAATAAAATGTGACTATGTAGTCTGCAGTCATCCTCACACTCGTAGTACCAATAAAAGGGTAGTCTCTCTCCCAGGTTCTCTCCCCTTTTCTCTCTCTCACTTTTTCTAGGAGACATTTAATAGCAGAATCTGGTAATAGTATCTGATTCGTGAGAGGCTATTTCTTTAAGTGGCAATACTTAACTAATTAAGCTGCGATCTCGGACCCAGAACCTAGGACCCAGAGTCAGGACTGAGAACCTAGTTATTCTGCAGTCTCCTTGTGGACAAGCCACTTTGCACGGCTTTTGAAAATACAGCATAATATCCATAAGCATGACAGCAGGAGCTGTTATGAAAACTCACGAAAATCCGTCTCTTCTCCAAATGTCTCATTTCACCGTCTACAACATCAGAACCTTAATTTCTTTTCCCCGTCTTTTCTCTATATTGACTATTGAAATTATAGGTTTCCAGGGCAGATTTTTTTTTCTTTTTAAAGTGAATTTGCACAGACCCTTAACATAAATTAGGATTTCTAGAACTTATAATAGAAAGTTCAGCCTTACATTGAAAGTATGTGTTTTGTTATGTATTATCTACTTTCCAGATAACTCCCACGTAAAATAAAGTCCCATGTATACATAATGTTTTTAATTGCATTTTTGTTTCATATAACAGGTTTTTAATATTTTTTTTTTCCAATTGCAAACATTCGGTAACTGAGAGTAGATCTCCTACTTATCAAAAAGTATTATAATTACTGGGTCTTGGAAAGGTAGGTTCCAATAAATGGAAATGTTAACTAAAAAGGGTAAATGAAAGCAGCTACTACAATTAAGAATTAAGAAACCTGCCGAATAAGTGACTTCGCTCTCTCATACTTAGGAAAGAACTGCCAATTTCTCAGTATCAGTGATCTAATAGGGAAGGTTACTTTGAGACCATAAATTTGTTAGTACCCAAAGGTAACACATTACTTTTCAAACCCAGGACACATGTCAAACTGTAATATACTTTGTTCTAATACCCTGGTTTCATTCAGATGTACTTCATCAAGCTAAAGAGGGTTCAAGACTGTGTGGCACTGACCACGTCCCAGAACACATCAAGAACCCCAAAACGGATTTTGAGGGCATTCGCCACCTTTCAGGGCTGGTGCTCATCCATCTTTCCCTCCACTTTACCAAGGGTGGGTTATCCTTTGTAACCACTGACCACAGAAGCCTGTGCGCTGTGCTGGGCATTGTAAAGGCGCACAGTTAGCTAGAAATCCAACTGAGGAGTCTCTCTGTTGTTTTAGTGGCTTAACAATTTTAAGGCATCCAGAACAGCAGTTTGACTGGAAGAACATTTCTTCTGACAAGCAGAAGTCGGTTTGCCGATGTTTGGTGGAAATTATCTGTTATTTTAAATTTACAGTAACAAAAAATGGAAAGATTTAGAAGGCAGCTTTTTTAATTTTCCATAAATCGCGTTTCCCGCAATGTTATAGACTTCTACAAATAACTGAAGAAACGCTTAAACATATAAAGATGTTAAAAGCAGACGCCTTAAATTTGAAAACTTTAATATTCTGAATGCTTTGTGCGTTGTTATCCGGTTGCATGTATTAATTAAAGAGGGATTAATCATGCGGGTTTCCCCCCATACGATGACTGCTAACCACCCTCCAGTCCCTACCACGGCACTGCCCTGTGAAAACTCCCGGCGAACCAGCGGTGGCCACCGGCGGCCGGGAAAAGCCGAGACATCGGGGAAGGAATCACTCGCCCTGCGCCGAGCCCTCGCTGCCCCGCCGGGGCGGAGCCGTCCCGGCCCCCGAGGA
>VYZM01003740.1:9825-28350 GCA_013398915.1 Dromas ardeola | reverse complement strand
GCTTCTCCTCAGCCCCTCTCCTCGGCTGCCTTTTCTCCTCCTCCCTGCCGCCGTCGCTCCCCCCCGTAAGAGGTGCGAGTCGTTCCCCTCAGCCGGGACGCCCCCTCGCCCGTCCCGGCCACCCGCAGGTGCTCCCCCGCCATCCCGGGCTCCTGCCGGGCTGTGGACGGCGTTTACCCCGCCTCTGCCTGCCTCAGGGTGCCGGGGGAGACCCCTCTTCTCACGCATACACGTCCAGAGGGGCCCGGGTGCCCGTCGCAACAGCGTCCTGGTGCCAGCACTGGGATGCCTTTTGCCCGTAAAACCATTAAGACAACCATGCAGGGTCCCCCCAAGCCACGAAAGCTCGCACACAGATGTGGGGGAAGAGAAGTGATCCCTCGCAGGATCAGTCGTATCGCTGGGCAGATCAGCAACGGTATTACAAGATCTTTCTTCCCCCCAAGCTGGTGTTTTTTTGACGTCTCAGTAGAGGACCAACAGTCTAAGGCAACTCCGTATTATTGCCTGGCAGTTTACACCAGGCGTGGATCTTGGTTTTGCTTCACAAGGCATATAAAATATGTAATAAAGTGACATTTATGTTAGCCCGTGCCTTTTGTTACAGAAAAAGCAGAGTTTATATGCTGGCTTTTAGCTGAAAATGAGAATAAACTAGCGCCGTCTTTACAGTGTGCTGTAATTTAAGTACTATATAGTAAAAAGGGACTGAGCAGGCAACGTAAGACTCCCCTAAATAGCCTTATGCCACCCAAAATAACCATCTATAAGCAAAAACAATGACACTTCTAGGAAAAAGGTGAAGAGAATTTTCATATTTTTAGTGCATTTGCAAAAATTCTTTTACTATATTGAGAAGAAAGACCTGATTATAACCTCTGTGACATCATTAAAAAGAAATACTACAAACCGTAATGAGCAGTATTATAACCTGCATGCTGAGAGCAGAGGGAAACATTATTGTAGAAAGAAAAACATATTTTCATTGTAACAGAAAATAGTACCCCTTTGGATTGACTTTGATCTGTATGTGACAGGTGGACGAAATGCCAGATTGCACCTATTCCTAAAAGAGCTGGGTTGTAGAAGAACCTGGTTATGCCACTAGCTCTGAGATTCCCAGGCAGGCTCTCATGTCAAACCTTTTGGAAATGGAGAATTGCACAGTGCAGCCCCCCTGATTCCTGAGGCCAGCGTCCAGGGTTCCTCTTTGGACTCCTGGATATTCACACGTGCAGGCTGGGGGTGCTTTTAGCAATTTCCTAAGAGCTGTAGGTCTTTCCAAACTAACAATCTCAAAACCGTATCTCTAATCTTATATCCTACAGGAATCTGATGTCTTATCATTATTGCAAGGTTTTGGAAAAATTCTTTCTCTCTTCTCTCTCTTTAGAAGTGATTTCTTGCACTTTATGATGACTGGCGTCCCCCTACGAAAGAAATCTTTAAATCCAGTCACTCTCATAAGTGAAATTTAGACCTGTCAAGGCTCTTCAGGTGCTTCAGCAGTAAACCCAACAGCGATCCCTTCACAGAGGAGCTGTCAGGCAGACTGTCCACAGCCAGACTGCCCCAGCAGCCGAGGACACAAGAGTTGCCAGACACCAAAACCCAGTGTTTGATTCTTCGAGCAAATGATTCATTAGGCTGTTGAAGCTGAGTAGCCTGGGAAACTAATTAACAAATTAGTGTTAACGTCCTGTGTAGAAACAGTCTTGGGAACTGTCATCATTATTCCTTCTGTGGAATGACAGCAACTAGTATCTTGGGTAGTAGGCAGTCCCCATATCCCAGGACTGGCAAAGAAGCTTTGTATCTGTTCTATCAGGAGATTGTCCAGAGTCAGATTTTTGTGATGTTTTGTCCTCAATGAATCAGTATTTTAAGGAGAAATAAAAAATCAACAGTTACTTCTCAACCGCTTCTTCTGTTGCTGTTCCCAGTGACTCTTTGACATGAAGGAAATACAAGATGAAAGAAATGCATCAAATACTAACATTTTTGTTTAGATATAGCTAAGTGCTTTTGTTTTGCCTGAAAGGAATACAAATTATTGATGGCTGAAGCCCAGAAAACATGGTTCAAATTCTTTTCACTAAAACACAGTACAGTTCAGTGCCCTGTTATAGCAGATGTAGAGGGGAAAAAAAAGAACAAGAATGGAACTAAAACAGATGATATATAGAGATAGATATGAATGAGACTGATAGTCTTATGCAGCGAAGACTGCATAGAGTTGTGAAGGAACAAAGGAGTGATATAAATTTAGACAGTCAGTGTAGATTTGGTGCCATTTCCATGAATGGCCTGTCAAATTCAAAGGAAAGAACAAAGAGAGAGATTTTGGAGAGGTATCCATGAGCACAGAAGGAAGGACTGCGCAGACATGGACGAAAAGGATGGAATCCAAACATGAGGGGACATTCATCCCCTCTTCACAAGACAGGTGGTAGAAAAGTAAATGCAGTTTGATTGAAATAGATATTATTGTGAATCAGCAGAGCCTGGGTATTACAGAGAGGGCAGTAAAAGTGGAAATGGAAAGTTCAGGGGCAGGTGATGGACCTAGCGGCAAAGAGTGCTAAGGTACTGCTAGTTCTCTGCTCCCGTGGCACAGGCAGGAGCCAAAACGTTTGCTGCAATTCCAGCTGTTGGAAAAGTCTGCCTACCAAGGAAAGGTACATGCCAGTAGAGCTATAAGTAACAAATGCCTTCTGCCTGGCCATCTGTCTCTTCAGAGCCCTCTGATACACGGTGTTAGCAATAAGTAGCTGAAGTGATTTTGGTCAGGCCCATGGAGAAGAAGCTTTCCATACTGAAGCAATGGCATCATTCCGCTTTGAGCTGAATCCTTATTTAAATTGTTTGTGGAATTCAAGATGTTTTGACGATTTGTATTCTATCCACAAATCATGTTCTTGTCATGTATAAAGACTAAAGAAACATCGCTTTCATTGTTTAAAAGGAGTTTTTCTTTTGTTCAATCATATAACAATTATTGTTTACAAAATGCATAGCATACAGTTGCCAGAAATACCTGAACCGCATGAAAAACTTACATGGATTTCCCTTAAAGCAAGTGTACAGGCCATCTTGGACAACATGTCTGAAGCATGACTGTCTCTTGAGCTACTCAAGCTATTTCACGTTTTGAATCCTGCTTCCGAGACCACAGAGAGATTTTTTGCTTTCACTTTATGCAGAACACTGTACTAAGTCTCATTACAAAAGGGTTGCTCTTCCTAAGTCTTCACACATAGCGAAGACAGTAGGTGTTTGTCAGATATTCCTAAATCTCCCAAGGCATTCTCTACTGTCATCCTGCATTTTGTTAGGCTTTTTTTTGCAATCCAAATACTTATGGGAAGATTTTATCATCTGTGGAAATAGGCGTTAGGGAGGGTTTCCAAGAAAAGGGAATTGTGACTTTAATGAATGTGCCATTTGGGCCTTTTTTATTGGAGATTAAAGGTCCCCAAAATTTTAGCGTTGGCAACTACTGACACAGATGATTTTATTGAGCCTCTTTCAGTGATCAGATGGAAGCACAACAAAGAAGGTGCCAGGCCTGAGTGGGGCAAACGACACGTGTCCTGCTCGTGACAATGTGAATTCAGACCTTGTCCAGGCTCCAGGGGACATCTGGCTACACCACCATCCTGTGAGAAGCAGGACAGTGTTGCTGCTCTCCAACAGTTGAGCCTCTGGCACCAAATGTTGTAGTAGCTGCAGTAAGAGGAGAAACTGAAATGCAGATTCTCTGAATAAGCAAAAGAAACTCATCAATGTATTTTGTCTGCAGCTCCAGCAGGTGTTCAAAAAGTCCTAGTTATTTACAATTTTTGCTGTCGGCTTTGTTTACATCATGTTTTGAACCCTATACTTCTTTCTTAAACAAAGAAGAATACCATGCAAAGGGAGAGTTTTGTACGGAAAGGCTGCCCTTAAGTGTCACCTCAGCTTTTTCACTCTTCCATTTCAGCATCCCCAACACTGCCCTGCTATCTCTAGGCATGAAAAGGAGCTTCATGCTGTAGCTGAGAGCGTATCTTCCAGTGATGATGCTCAAACTGCTCCACAAATGGCTTTGTTGCAGTGGCCCGCAACATGGCGGCTGACCAACATCGTCATCCCAAATGCATCCGAACAACACGTATTCCTAACCAACAACATAGTGATATGAAGAACTCTTCAGAGTGGTCTTTCTGCAATGTGCAAGTAGCTTGGCTACTCAAACATATGTTTCTGCAGATTAGAAACACCAAGGAATTCTATAAAAACAAAGAGACTTAGAGACTTTTTTTTCTTTTTTTTTTTTTTGTGTGTTAAACTCAGGACTCACAGAATTTTAAAGGGCTTGATTAAGGACACGTCTGTAACTGTGATGTCTTCCCTCAGGATGTGGCACAGGGACATCGTTCACCAAAGACACAGAGTGTAGTCTGCAATACTTAGTGTAAAGTATGCAATTTTTTCCTCTCTCCCTTAAATTTATAAGACTCACAGGTCTTTTGTAACTTCAAAAGGGTGAGAGAAGTTCCTTCAGTATAATGAACCTTTCCAGTTTCTTGGCCAGGGTATTCTATTTTTCATATTTCCATTTGAGGCATGTCCTTTCATTAATACTTGTTGAAGACATTAAATTAATAGGTATTCTGTTACCTTCACATGTATAGATTAAGTAGAATCTGATCTTTTAAATTTATAAAATCAATATGAAGTAAATAGTTTGGGTATCTGGCATAATGGAAAATACTTGGCTAATGTCATTCTAGCTATCATTTACTACAAAGCTCCAGGTTTGATCAGTGATTTTTGAGTCTTTTACTGGACATGAAGAAATCAAATCTTTTTATTCTGAAAATTTGAAGTCTTTTTTAGTCTGATACAATGAGAGGAAAATTGTCCCCATTAGTTTTAGGGGTTTTGTAATGGTTACTTATGATGATAATTTCTTCTTGGTACAATTTAAAGTAAACCATAGACTTTGCCACAAAACTCTAGAGGCAAAACTCAAAAACTGCAGAAAAAATGAACTGAACAAGAAAAATAAACAGGCAAGGCTGTGGAAAAGTAGAGAAGAGTAAGTGCAGAAGAGTAGACAAATGAAAAATAGAAAAAAATAGAAGTAGTATTTATCAAGAGGAGTCAGTACCAGCTTAATCCAATACGTTTCTTTACTAAGGCATATTTCCTACACAACAAAAAGACATCAGATTTGTTCTAGATAACTGTCAGTAAAGCATTTGATACAGTGCTGTAGAAATTGCTAGTTAAAATTGAAATGGTGGAGCTTAATGAAAAATTTATTTGACCAAAAGGTGGTTAAATGAACCTGAAAAATAATGCTGATGTGTAAATAGGAGCATAAAGGGAAATAACAGTGAAGTTCCTCAGAGATCAGGCTGGGGCCCTATTTTATTATTTTTAGAAATCGTTTTAATTTTTGACAAAACAAAATTTTCTAAGAAGTCAAGGTGTTGTCAACAGTAAGTGGTATCTGGATAACTTACAGAACTGGATCAACTGAAAATTAAGCACAAGAAAAAAGTTGAAAATTTAATAAAGCTAAATGGAAGGTCCTGTGCTAACAAAAACCAAACATTTCCACCATAAGTTAAAAGGCAATAGCAGGAAGTCCTGTGTGTACAAGTCAGTGTGTGGCAAATATGAGTATTAGTGTGACGTGACTGTGAAAAATAAATGTGATCTTAGGACATACGGGAGAGATACTTGCTGTAGAGTTAGAAAAGTAATGAGGCTAGGTAACACACAAAGGGCTGGTCAGATCTTATCTGGAGTGTTGAATATAAATTTAGCAATCCGCAGTCAAGAAAGATGAATCCAGCAGGTACACAGCAAATAAATGAAGACTAAGGATTTTAGAGAACGCTTGGTTTGGTAGCCTGATAAAATATAAGCTGAGATTAAATATTTCACCAGGAAAGGAACTATGTAGACTAAGGGAAATCTGGCAGAATAACAGGTGAATTAACCTAGGTGGGAGTAAATGCATAGACTGATTCCACGTGGCTGTTCTGGACAAATATTTTAACAGTGAGGGCAAAGAAAGGAATTGCTTTTCAAGATAGAACTTGATCAGCCAGTGAAGAGAATTTTATAGTCCTGCGCCTGGGTCGAGGCAATCCCAAACGTGGATACAGGCTGGGCAATGAGTGGACTGAGAGCAGCTCTGAGGAGAAAGATTTGGGGGTATTGGTAGATGAAAAACTGAATATGAGCCGTCAGTGTGCGCTTGCAGGACACAAAGCCAATCTCATCCTGGGCTGTATTAAAAGAAGTGTGGCTGGTAGGTTGAGGGAAGTGATTCTCCCCATCTACTCTGCTCTTTAGAGACTGGAGTTCTGCGTCCAGCTCTGAAGCCCCCAACATAAGAAAGACATGGCTCAAGTGGGTTCAGAGGAGGCCCACGTAGAGCCCCTCTCTCCAGGGGGCTGGAGCACCTCCCGTATGAGGACAGGCTGAGAGAGTTGGGGTTGTTCATCCTGGAGAAGAGAAGGCTCTGGGGGGAACTTATAGCATCCTTTCAGTACCTAAAGGGGCCTACAGGAAAGATGGGGAGGGACTCTTTATCAGGGAGTGGAGCGATAGGATGAGGGGTAACAGTTTTGAATTGAAAGAAGGGAGATTTGGATATGACACTAGGAAGAAATTCTTAACTGTCAGGGTGGTGAGACAGGGTTGCCCAGGGAAGCTGTGGATGCCCCATCCCTGGAAGTGTTCAAGGCCAGGTTGGGTGGCACTTTGATTAACCTGATCTAGCGGGAGATGTCCCTGCCCAGGGCAGGGGCATTGGAACTAGACGATCTTTAAGGTTCCTTCCAATGCAAACCATTCTAGAATTCTATAATGTAGCTCTGTGCACCAATATTACACCAGGCTTTTCTAGAGGTCTTTTCCAAGCCTATATCCTAAACTTTGTAGCAAATAGTCCCCCTCCAAACTTTTCCATGAAAATCACTGTTCTACAGAAAACTGATTGCTGGATTTTTTTTTGTTTTTTTACACTGAAAAAGTAGTTTTCTATACAAAGTGCCCGCCTTTGTGGAAAATTTCTACTTTCCATCAAAAATATGACTATTTTTGGCATAATTACAAATATTTAGCATTTGGATAATTTTTCTATTTGGGGCTTTTCAGAATAACCATAAATTTTGCTGGAGGGGAAAAAAAAGTCTCTACCAGGGTCTACTTTCTGAAGATTTTTTGGTCAGTGGAACATTTTCTTGGCACAAAGCAGATTTTAGGCCAATTTGCAAAAGCTGGATCTGGATCTTCATTTTTTGGTGATCTGGGAGTATTTGTATCAGCAACCCTGTACTGGGCTCTTCTCCAGAAACAGGGTAAAGTGAAACATTGTACTAAAGGATGATTAAAAAAGAGATGAAGAATCCAGGCCACTCCTAGCCTCGGTAAAGGGAGAGGGGGAGAAATTGCATTCATACAGTCAAAAGATTGAGTGCTAATTTTGCATAATTTGAAATCTTGAAATAGAGACAAGTAAATATATAGGGAATTTTTAGTCAGAGTAAGTTACAGCTTGAAGTTGTTTTGATTGTTATGGTTTTGTATCTTTAGGATAGAATATTATTTACACCATGGAGGGGGTTTTTTTTGACACTTCACAAGAAGACTGAAGCTTGGCATACTTTAGAAATTCAGAACACCATTTTGTCAAAAACTCTGAATAATCGTCAGCCTAATGGGATATACATAAAGCAAAAATTTTAGAAAGAAGAGAGATGAGATTTCAGTGTAGTTAGCAATATGGGTCTTGATTTTTATTGCTTAGTTCAAGTTTACCCAGGAGATATGAAAGGAGAAACTTCATCTTTAGTGTAATCAAACTTTTAAACACTCTAAAATGGCTGTCTCCATTAAGAGAAAAATTCAACAGCATAAGGTAGTAAGTGAAACCTAATCATCCAGTGTAATATGATCTGAATGACACTCTAATCAAGAATGGATTACTGAACGTTGTATGGAGAATTTTCCCACGTAACAGGAGGGTAAAAGAAATACACGTTGACAAAACAAGCCCCTGTAATCCACAGGAATGTTCCATAGACAAAATCAATACCACCCACTTCAGGTGCCCAAGTTAAACAGAAAACATCTGAAAAGCAGGAAAAGGCAGGGCAATCATGACACAGGCTGCCAATGTTAGTGAGTGAAGAAAGACGGGCATTTGGGTGAGCAGGCATCTGTCTGCAAAATGAAATATTAGGAGCAGATGTGTGTTCTGTCCTTCTCTAGAGATTAGATGCCTTTGTCCGTTCAAGATCCAGAAAGCTTTGTGAAAAACAAAGGCCTAGTTGATCAGAATTAATCCCTTAAAAAAAAACACCCCCAAACCAAAAAGCAGCATTAAAGTAGGAGAAAGTAGCTGTGAGCGCTTGTGGCACAGTAGCCTCCGGGTTGCTGAGGACGTCGTTTCCACATCTTCCCTAGTTCAACCTGAATCAAGGCCATCGTCATGATGAGCAGGCGTGTGCTCCGATTACCAACCCAGAGGCACACTGGGACCAGAGGATGGCCGAGATTGTGCTGTTCTTTGTCACTTGGTGGTGGTGACAGACAAGCCTCTCTTCTGTTTGTTCATCCATTTTCATGAAGTATGGAGAGAAATTACATCTTTGATACTTTCTCTTTGGTTGAGATGAGCTAACTGTTTTGAAAGTTGTTAGAAATAGATAGATAGAAAATGACAGCCAGATTCATGGCTGCATAGTGGCCTGGCTTCAAGAGGACACGTGAAGGACATCTTTGAGCATAGAGCCTGGTAGACTGGACAGCTAGGAGTTGTATGTTCAAACCCTTTCAGGCTTGTGTAGCCCTCAAAACCCACATTTTCCGCCTCCTGGGAAAGTGCATTTATTGCTGTGGTATTATGCAAAAGATGGATATTGCCAACTATGGCTTTGAATAGACGTAATAAAGTGCCTGTAGGCCCTAGCTGCTTACATTTTGCTAGAAAAATGTATGTCTGTGGGTTGGATCTTGCCCTGTATTTCCTGAATCATTCTTTAACAAGTGCTAAGTAAGGCCTGAGTATCTAACTACAAAATCTCTTGCTGCGATTCTAGAGAGGTGTTGAGTGTCCTTGGGTTTGTATAGCTGCAGTGGATATTGAGGAAGCTCAGACTGGAATCATTGAATCCTCAAGAGAAACTGAGTATTGCCTTGCTAGCCTTAGTCCTGCATTTCTGGCCCAACCCTGTTCACCTTGAGATTGATGACAGCAGTCCCGTTGGCTTCAGCTGGGAACACAATCAAGCACTTGGCTGTGACACCACATAAATACTGCTCAAAATTTCCATAAATCACACTGCTTTTTTTGAGGTGAGCAGATAGCTGGCTGCGCTTATGACTATCAGAGAAATGATGGCACAGTCTCCTTTTTTAAGTATTTTATAGCAGCTATAGTGTGGGGCACCTCATATATTGAGGAATGCTGTGCACTAACTAAATACGCCAGTGTTTAGCTAACCAAGACTCCTGAACTGAAATACCAGTTCAACTTTTCCCCAGTCACAGTGCTGTTTTGGGTTGGAAACTTAGAAATTAATGCTAAGAAATGTAATTTCCCTACTTTAATATATACTGTTTTTAATGGAATTGTGCAGAATGATTAGTGAGAGGCAAATGTCAAAATACCAGACAGAAACTGACTCACCAGTCATAGGATTTAATATTAAGGTCAGGCTATGGAAATGCAATGGTGCTCAGTCATTATTGCCTTGCACCTTATGTAGTGATTTACATTGGAGCAAAATGACTAGAGTGGATGTAATGTCCTATTTTTCCAAATTTGATGGTATTTTACATATTCCGTCCACAGTTGTTAGCGATGACACAGGGCACAAAGCAGTTAAAACAAGACAAGAACCCAAAACAAAGGAACAAGCTCAGAATGTCCTAGAAGATGATTATGAGCAATTGTCTGCAGAGATTTTAAGGTTTACTTTTTTTTTTTTTTTTTTACGCTGGATGGAAATGTTGAAGTTCTGTCCAAATCAAGCATAGCAAGAGCGCATACAGTGCACACTTTCCTTTCCTAGTCATTCCACTTTTTCCCCCTTTTTTTTAATGCATTTGCGTATGCCAATTGGTAACAAACCTTTAATGTTGATGTTTTTTTACTTGAAAAACAGCTTTCATCACAGAGCTTTGATTGCATGGACTGCTCTAAAGTAAATGAGCTCCAAATTACATTATGCTTGAACTAACTGCATCCACTCACTGGAAGTATCTCAGTCCATAGTGGCAGAGGAAGACATGAAAGATTGTAAGATCAAATGCTAACACCAGCTTTCATGCAATGCTAAGCTTGCATGTTGATGTTACTCATTTACTTGAAACAGCCCTCAACTCACACATCCTGTAAGTCTGTGCTGCTGTTCTGTCCCTTAGCTGCTAGTCATCACCCTGTGCTGCTAAGTTTGCATTTTGGTTGTAGTATGATGATGAATTACAGGGCTCAGATTCAAAGTGTCATCTACTTGTGTTCTCGCTGTTTATTGTTTTGTCATCAGTCCTTTCTGTGCTGCTGTCTACCTACCTTGTACTGGGTGGACACTGCATAGCGTATGGTAGCAATTTCTTTTTTTTTTTCCTCAACAGCTTCTTAAGGTCATTTTCCAGCTCCCACTTGTCAAGCAATGATGCTAGCTTACCCAGGGAGTGCGATATTTGACAAATACCTGGTTTTCAAAACACTCAGCGGCTGTGATCTTGACAGCAGTAGCCACAGCAACTTCATTACTACTTCATTTTGAATATATTGGTCATAGAGGTCACTTACCTAACTGAATTTGAAACTAAGAGCCTTTCTTCTATTTCTGAAAAGAACTATGTGTTTCTGAAAATGAATGGTATGTTTTTCTGCTTTCTTGTAGCTACTCTGAAGTACAAAGGGCTTGCCATTCTGCCAAGGGCTGAGTGCATTGATTATGTTAATGCTGATGGGAAGAAAGATGCAGACATGACACTGCAGAAAGGATGCATGAGGGAAGAATCAAATTGAAGGAGGAAGCACAAAGTTAGTTCCAAAGATATTCCTGTGGTATATCATGTCCTCCTAAGCCAAACAAAAGCGAGGAATGTCCATTTAACATAACCCTTTACACAGGCTGAACATTACGAAGTGATGGAACAAAAAGTAGGCAGAATGTAAAGAAAAAAGACAATATACCTCTCTAAAGGAAAACCACTATACTGTTTTGCAAAGGGACATGAGGAAGAAAAGGATGATACTTTGAGGTGTAATGCTACAGGCGAAAGCACACTTAGGAGAAACAGGTTTCCTCCCAGCTCAAGTATAGAGCACACAAAAGAGGAACGTCTTTCACAGGTACTGTTAGGATTGAAAAGCCTCTGGCTCAAGAGCACGGGTGTGTGCATATATACACATCCACAAAGATTGTCTCCTGAAGGGGAGCTATCCTCACATGAATGTCACCAATGATTTGGGATAGTCTGTGAATGTCATCCTTGGAAAGCTGCTTGTTGTTGCTGTTACCAATAAATGGGAAGTAACATTTTGCAACATCAATTGGTTACTTGGGAACATGTAGTTTTTTACAGTGATCGGTAAATAACTTGATTGAAAGAACCAATTCCTTCCATGTTGGTATGGGAATGTGGCATATTTCTTCACAGACTTTAACATTGCTCATAAGTTTACGCTGGTGTGGCTACTGCAGCAAAGTAGGTATGGGGTGTTTTGGAAAAAACTGTGCACACAGAAGAGGATTATTTACTTCCTTGAATCTCATTAGGCATGTACAGATATGGTGCTAATTCCTGTAGAAACACTGTATGTCAGGGCCATCTTAAGATGCATAATAGGATGTTGTTTAATGGTAATTTTTTTAATCTTCATTATGACAGTATGTCTGGCTTTGATTGTGTTATTTCTAAAGACTATCCAGATCTCTCTCACAGATAATTTTCTTTTTTTTGAATCAAGAAAAATCTGGCAGAGGCTAAGTTTAAAAAATATCGGCCAAATAATAGCTAAAAGGAAAACTTTAAAAGGAAACATTCCTATAATCCCCACCACCAATTCCTAGTAGACAAAAGAAAAATGTATTTCAGAATACTCTGGGCTCAATCCTGGTACTTGTGGACTGTCCTGATGAGAAGAGTTGCCAGCTTCTGTTCATGGTCCTGGAAGACTGTTATTTCCAAAAGCACATCAATGTTTTTCTAGGCTTTGGCTATGATTTTAGGATCCCATCCTAAAAACGTGCAGCTAGATGAAGACTAAGCAGCCTTAACACCACAAGGCTGGATCGGGTCCCAATACAAATGCTCAAACTGTTTAGTTAACTCCGAATATTTATACTTATAAAATGTATTTCAGTAACAAGCTGTGTATTATTTAGTAAAGTTTTCTCTGGAATTACCCAGAAACAGAAATATAAATTAATTTCCTGCAAGGTCAGTATTGCTAAGATGAATACATATCCTTGTTTATTATTTCTGTTCCAAACTGCTTCATTCCTCATAATAACTTTCTCTGAAAGATAAATCTAATTTCCCAATCCTTCCTACTGAATTATAAAAAAATCAGATAAACAGCTATAAACCAATTCCATCCACAAACAGAAGATGGAGAATTTATCCCCCAGATTTCAAAACATATAATTAGGTATCAGGTCAAAGAAAATTAAATACATTCCTGAATACTAGCACAGATCTTTGTTCCCAATTCCTCATTCCAGATGAAGTGAAATAGCCCAGATACTCTGTTTGAAGGGTTTGGTACCGATGCTTAATTATGGGACCAAATATTAGCCACTGGATGTTTTTCATGCCTTTCTACCTGATCTGCACTCACCTACTTCCAATAAAGTTATGACAGAATGAATATTGCAAAAGTTTCATTTTAGCAATTTGCTCTATAGTTCTCCAACTCTTTAATTAATATAAAAAGGCACAACTTTAAAGCATTTAGTTTGTCTAAAAATAAGTCTGACTATAAAATGACAAAGTTCAGGCTCTCTTTTGGGCTTCTATGCGCAGTATGTCTCATAAAAAACTTTAAGACGTGCCTCCAAATTGGTACGGAATACACTGAGCACTGTAGGAAGTGCCTACCAGAGTAGAAGACAGCAGTCCTAGGACAATTGTCTTTTACTTTGATCTGTGATCCTTCTCTTAGTTGTTCGGTTTTCTTCTTCACCTCTCCCCAGTCTATATACCTATGCATTGACTACTGCAATGCCAAAGTTTTGATAAAATCATTCTTATTTCTAAATACCTCCAATGCAACTTCATCTATTACATCAAATACAAGCTTTCATACCACTTACTGAGTTCTGTAAACCTCTTTGTTCTTCTAGTCGTTCCTGCTCATCCTGAGTCAAACCGTGACGCATCAGTTCTATTTGTCCCACATCTCTCTGGTCAAGTCTCAAACACTTGTGCATTGCTTTTTCCTGTCCTTATCCTTTAATCTATAGTATTTTGAAATAATAACAGTCTCTAATTGGGCTTGAGCTTGTCTCTCAGAAAAAGTTTGTTCTGCGAGGGAGCACTTGTCAGTTCTCCTGTTGAAGTTTACCTCTGTGCATGGCATTCCCAAGACCCCAGCCAGCCCAAACAGGCAGCAAAGCTGAGATTTCTCAGAGAGATGACATGGCTTTCCTGAGGTTAGTCCACGGGCCAAGGGCTGAATTCCACCCTCCTGAGCCTGAAGGTATCAATTCGTCTCCTAGGCTGCAAAAAAATGAAGAGGTGCTCTTATTAAAATTTCCTTAAGGTTAAATTGTGGCATCTGCTCAAAATACTGAGGAAAGCCTGAAGAAATACAGTTACTGCATTCCCAAACAAACCAGTAGGGCAGGAAATATGCTAGTCTTCTCTTTTGTGTATATTCCAATTACTAATTAAACAAAAAGTAAACTTTCTCTTAGCAGTTTCGAAAATGAGGTTGTAGTATGTCTCATTTACTGCCTTTTATTTCTTTACTTCATTGTAAACGCATAGGCACACACGGAAATGAACTCCCTATATAAGATATCCTCCAATTCCCACCCCAGCTAATAAAGTATCTTCCACCACTTCCTGCCTCAAAATGCATAAAGATATGAAAACAAGCTGTATTAAAATTGCTAGATTAAAAAGATGGTATAAACTTGTTGAAACGGTGTTAACATAATTTTGATTAAGGTTATTTCAATTTCACATCAGCTGACCTCAAAATAGTAATAAAAATTGTTTTCGTAGTTCCAATTTCTGGAGTATTACCCTGAAATTTTCCTTGTAGACTCATAGTTGTATACACATTTCTTTATAATACTTTTCATTTGCTGAACATGGAGAGAAACATCTGTTCAGTTATAGACTGTACCCATGTGTCACCTGGGATCTCAGCCTTTTAAGTAAGAAAGCTTCTCATCCCTCATGAACTCCTGTACTAAGATTTAAGACGAAGGGGTTTACTGGAGATACATGACTGCAAATTTGAAGCCCTTTCTTAAAGGTAGTCTACAAAAACTTGTATCTGGTTTCTTATGGCTGTGAACCCTTTGTGATCACACTGCTGCTATGTATCTGCTACCTACCACTCGTAAAAAACGGGGATTTGGATAGAAGATTGTTTGGGGGGTTTTGTTTGTCTTTTTTCTTTTTTTCTCTCCTGTAACTTAAAAAACGCCGACCCATAAATATCAATTCTTATCTGTTAATAACTTTTTTCAAATGTGATGAATGCTGAATATTTTTTAAAAGGGTTAGTTCAGTTCCTGAAGTTAAGTAGCAAATAATAGAGAGCCATGAAAACCCAGAACATTTGCGTTAGCACAAGAGAAAATCCCTTCTATTCTGCATAGCTCTAGTTTCACTGCCTTTGGTCTTGGGATGTCACTTCTGATCTAGGATATGTCACTATTCTACTAATCTTTCCAGACAGATTTTAGTCTGCCTATATTAAAATAAAAGGGATATATATGGCTTTTTTTCTTAGTTGCAACCTCATTAAACACCATATACTAGAGAGAGAGAAAATTGTGTTTTAGCGTGTGTTATGGAGCAGAGCAAATCCTATAGGAAGAGCTGAGGTTTTCCATAAGCATCTAATGTAATTGATTCAATTGCTTAAAAACTTGCTACTGAAACTGGCAACCTGATTTTCCAAACTACAAAACTTATTCTAGAGAAAAGTACAGGCTCCTAGAATTTTAAAATCTAAATAGGATCAACCACAAGAAAAGTAATTGCAGGACCAATGGAAGAGAACAGTTTATTTGAGGATTTGTGTTTAGCTTTTAGTGAGAACATTAGTGCAAGGAACTCACATGGAAGAAGAATCTTGAGGGAGGAGTGCATTCATCAATGCCTAATAAGGTAAAGTTCCCACTGACATTTTTCCCATAGTTAGAGCATTTCTAACATTTCTGTCTTCCATGAATTCTCTTCTTTGTAGCAAGGCCTGCATTACTCTCCGATGTGGGGATTAATAAACTGATGGAATTCTTCCTTTTTTGATTCAGATATTTACATAAAATTTCTGGCAACTTAGCATCTATCGATCCATTGTAGCTAAGGTGGTATGGCTTTGGGGGGGTTTGTACTTGCATGCAAATAACTGTCCTCAGTATACTATACTACATATAAAAGTCCACTGCAAATAAAGAAAAAAAGGAATTAACAAAAAATATTTTTTTGGGTATCACCTTTTTTAAGTGAGATAATTGATTTATACTGCTCTAAGAAAGCACATCTTCAGCTTTAGCTTTATTTTAAGCTTCTACCTTATCTGTGTGATCCTAATGACAATGGTAATGACTCAAAATCTGAATACCCTTTGCTTTCAAAGCTCAGCAGACAGTTCAGGTAGGCCCATCCCCCTGCTTTCATAGATGAGAAACTGAGACACAACCAGGTTAAACAACAAAAGAATAAACTAGTAAAATAACAATAGAAGGAAAAAGCTGTTGAGTGGAAAATAGAGGGCAAGTAAAAAACTGTGATCCCCAAAACTCTGATTCAGCCATTGCTTACTGTTGCAAAACCTCACACATTCTGCATTCTTAGAATCATAGAATGTGTTGGGTTGGAAGGGACCTTTAAAGGTCATCTAGTCCAACCCCCCTGCAGTAAGCAGGAACCTTTTCTTTAATTTATTTTTTTTAAATAAAAATTATGTAACTTTTAAGGATGTTATGTGCTCTACTGTATACAGCGTATCTTCCTGACAAAGAAACTAGGGAGAAAAATGAAGAACCAAAGGTACCTTTGATTCTTGATTATGAGCTTTCCTGGAGCATGATGCTTTGCTTCTGCAAAGGTCCCGTAGCATCTCACATCTTAGCTGTCCCAAAGGCCATTCCCGATTCATGAATTAGACATATCTTCATCTATTCTCTCTGTGTTTGGGAACCTGAAAAAAACCCAAAGTGAATGAATCCATTTTGGCTGCTCTTTCTTTTAAAGCACAGGCGGAAGCTGTCCCTTTTATTCAGCAGCTTAGCATTTTCAAAAGACAGACCTGAGTCCCAAAATGCTGCTTATGCATTTTGCCTGAACACTGCTTATGTGTTTTACCTAAACAGCTCTCAGCTGGGATGCATGAGGAGTGCTCAGGGCAGTGGCTGAAATGTGGGGCTCCTTCCCCCGCAGCTGTTAACCTGCCATGGCAGACTCACTTTTAGGGACTTTGTCTCTTACCCCATGGATGGGGCTTTATGCAGAGCAGTAGAACCTCACTTAAGGGGACAAAGAATTCCCAGGCCATACAATAGCTGACAGTTGCTAATTAGGGCACTTCCAGAGATGCGAGAGATATAGCAGAGGAAGGAACTAAATCTGGATCTCAGAGATAACAATAGCAGTGAGCACAACAGCAGCTGTAAAAATCATTCATATTGCCAAAACAATTTTTAAAGAGTTTTGGCACACCAGGTGGTAGAACTAGCCGGACTATTTTTGTCTTAAGAGATTGGGCACCGTTCAGGCATGTACTTTCAAAACCTGTGGGCGAAAAGAAGTGAAGTGACTTCTCCAAAACCACGGAGCAAGCAGACACTCTCTACATATGTCTGTTAATACTGAGGGCAGGGGTTGGGGCTGTGGTTTGGCTGCTCAGAAGCAGTAGTCCCTGAAGTGGCGGTGTCCGAGTGTGCTCTGTCTCCTGCCCGCGTGACCGCCTGGCAGAGAGCCCGGAGCCAGCCTGTGGCTGTGCCCGCTGGCCTGTCCCACCAGTGGGCACGAGGAGCTCCCGCTGCGCCTGCCTGGCTGGCCAGGCCACGCAGAGCTGACCGTACAGATCACACTGCACAAACGAACTCATTATAAAGAGCAGAAACAAGCTACAAGCTCATTTTCCATCCCACCCTATACCTCAGTATTACAATATTATCTAATTCTTTCACCACCCTGCCCATTAGCACTGTGCAACTGGTTGCAATTATAGTTTTTAAATATTTTCTAAGCCACTTGGTGTAGATATATGGATCAGCGGCCCAAAGTCTCTCTTGTTGTTTGAGGAATTTTATTCCTTTTCAAAACATAAACGAGCAAACTTGAACTGTCACTTTGGTCTATTGTTCTCTGAGTCCTGGATCCAAGTTCTGCTGGATCTCAGTGCACGGTAAAGATGAGTCACATGCTCAGCACATGTTAGAGCAAAAACATCTCAGGATTCTCATTTTTTCTGGATGTCATCAAGCTCTAAAAAGCTGGGAAAAATCCAGTCAATTTGAGATGCTTGGAAGTATTTGCCTTCTAAAAATTTTAGTTGTATGTGTAGAAGTCACTTTCATGGTAACAGAAAAGGTACTACATTCAAAAATGCTATATTAGAAAGACAAAGAGGGAAAGAGAGAGGGGAGAAAGGAAGGATGGAAATAAAAATAGAAAAAGAAAGAAAGAAAAAGAACAAAAGGAAAAGAAAAAAGAAAGTGTACTGATAGAGTTCGTTTTCTTCATAGCAACTCATATGGTGCTGTATTTTAGAATTGTGACCAAAACAGTGTTGATAACACATCAATATTTTAGCTATTGCTGACCAGTGCTTACGCAGTTGCCCTGCCAGCGAGGAGGCTGGGGGTGCACAAGAGGTTGGGAGGGGACACAGCTGGGACAGCTGACCCCAACTGACCTAAGGGATATCTATCCCATACCATATAACGCTGTGCTCATCAATAAAACCTGGGGGAAGAAGGAGGAAGGAAGAACGTTTGGAGTTACGGTATTTGTCTTCCCAAGTCACCATTATATGTGATGGAGCCCTGCTTCCCTGGAGGCCGAACACCTGCCTGCCGACGGAAGTGGCGAATGACTTCCTTATTCTGCTTTTCTTGTATGTGTATCTTTGCTTTACCTATTAAACTGCCTTTATCTGAACCCAGGGGTTTTCTCACTTTTACCCTTCTGATTCTCTCTCCCATCCCACTGTGGGGGAGTGAGTGAGCGGCTGTGGGGGGCTGAGCTGCCTGTCGGGGTTAACCCACAACAGAAAGAAAGGAAAAGAGAGAGGAGAGGAGAGGAGAGGAG
>VYZM01003738.1:756066-827382 GCA_013398915.1 Dromas ardeola | reverse complement strand
AGAACTGGGTTTTTTCAGCCTTGTGAAAAGAAGGCCTAGGGAAGACCTTATGACCATGTTCCAGTATTTAAAGGGTAGCCACAAAGAAGACGGAGACTCTTTTTTCACAAGGAAAAGACAACGGGTAATGGGTACAAGTTACTTCTGGGGAGATTCCGATTGGACACAAGAGGAAAATTTTTCACAATGGGAACAATCAGCCATTGGAATAATCTCACCAGGGAAGTGGTGGATTCCCCAGCATTGGACACTTTTAAGATTCGGCTGGACAGGGTGCTGGGCCGTCTTGTCTAGACTGTGCTTTTGCCAAGAAAGGTTGGACCAGATGATCCTTGAGGTCCCTTCCAACCTGATATTCCATGATTCTATGACCTGTGGAGCAATTTATCATAGATCAGCACTTCAGTGTGAGCCCTCAGCCTGATGCTGAGTCAGACTGAAAAACAGGATATCAGTGAAATGGAGAAAATATCCCCTACACAGAACAAAGGTGCCCACTAGGTGTTGGACTAACATGCCTAGGTTTGCATGAATACTCCTGGTTGGAGTTTGGTCTGTCTGCCTCTGCAAGCATCTACACTGTGTTCATCTGTCAGTTGGTGACCTGGGCCATGAGAGCTTGTGCTCTTGCTAAATCCAGCACATGTTCAGCTCCTCTAGTCTGAAAGAGCCCCCGAGCTCTGCTGCTGCGTTGCTTTGGCCCAACTTTATTCATAAAGACACTGGGGAAATGTGGTTTTGACAGTGGGTTTGTGTCTGTGCTGGGCTGCCAGGGCAGGCACAGCTAGAGCGAGCTGAGAGCGTGTTCCCTCACTGTGTTTGCATGCCTGCTCGAGGAGCAGATGTTTGCCAGTGGGAAGCCTTGAGTAAAAGTCTTCAGCCGGTGTAAGTGTAAGAAAAAGTGTCTGAATCTGCCTGCTTAGCCCTGGGTGCCCAAGGTATGAAAATAGGGTGGCTGGAAGAGCCCAGAGGGTCTGGGAAGCACTGTGCACTCGTCATGCACAGCTGGGCTCCTGCAGGAGACTGTGGCTCTGGTCAGCTACGGAGCCAGATGGGTGAACTCTCTGAGCTGCTGGGCTGGGCAGAATGGCAAGCTCTCTGAGAGAGGTCCATACGGCCGCATCTAGAGCTCGGCAGTTAGTTACAAAAAAACTCCAGAAGCACAGAAACCACAAGACAAATTAATACAGAGAAAGTGAAGGTGCAAGATGAGCTGTGATTACTCTGGGTCATAAAAGCGAAGGGGAAAATATTTGGTAAGTATATTAGAAGTTAAAGGAATGAAGAATATAGGCTCATTACTAAAGCAAGCCTTTCCCTAATGCTGAGTGGTATGGAGAAGGATGAAGTATTTGATGCTGTATTGTTTAATCTTACAATAAGTGTCTGAGACTGGCTGCTTAGTGTGATTAATGTAACAAGAGGATGAAAGCACAGGTCAGAATAGGGAAAGAGCATGTTAAAGATTATCCAGATCATATGAGACAGGTTCTTGCTCATCAGCAAGATTGGCTTAAACATACCCTATAGTACTTAAAGAACTAGCCAGATCAATTTCAGATCATTAACAAGCATTTTAGGGAGTTTTTGGGCTACATCCATCCTGTATTTTAGGCAGAGGCTGGTGTTTATGTGCAAGCCCTTTTACAGCATCTGAGCTGATTGAGTACCTTCACTCAGAGGCAAGGTTGGGGTAGGCTCTAGGGCCTGGATGAAGGGAAGCATCACTCTGCTGTTGCCTATGGACTCAGACCTGTGATATGGGCAGACTGGAATAGTGGTAGATATAAAGTCTGCTGTCATCAGTCCCAAAACGCATTTCAGGGATGCTGTAGAGCCAATGTCTGGCAAAAGAGATTTCCACAGGTGCTTTCCTCAAAGAGACTGTCCTTGCATGCAGGAGGGACAGTGACATGGACAGGGTACCAGGGCCCAGTGTTTGGACAGTTCACCCAGGCTAGAGGCATCCTAAGCCAGCCACAGGGACTTGCAAAGTGTGGATGATAGCACAGCAGTGCATCAAGCTGCACTCTGCCCTGTAGGACAAACATGGCCATGAAAATGAGAAAAGGTCTTGAAGGGCTGGAAGAAGTGAAAAATATCTGGAGGAAAATGGTAGGATTAGACTCAGGGAATTACTGACCAGCCAGACCAATTTCAGTGACTGGAAAAACACTGGAACAAATGGCAAAACTGTTTGTAAATGTCTAGATAATAAGGTGATTCAGAGAATCTGACATGGATTTGTCTGGAATAAATTGTCAAGCCAGTATAATTTCTTTTCTTTCTTTTGTTTTAGATAAATGGGCTGCATGAGAAGCGGGAGGCAGTCAAGGTTATCACCTCTATCCATCTTGACTTGACTAAAGCTTTTGATCGAGGCTCACACAGTGACATTCTTATAACCAAAGCAGAGAAATATGAATTAGGTAAAATCATGGTAAAGAGGCAGCTTGGGTGGCTCAGGCAGTGTGCTCAAAGAGCAGTGATACAGAGCTTACTGTCATACCCTGAAGATGCTTCAAGTGAGACCCTCCAGCTGTCAGTTCTGACCTTCTTTTCGCCAATACTTTCATTAACAACTCCAATTACAGAATAAGGGAACCCACTTGGGAGGACAAGGCACTTTGCAGGACATGATTATGTTCAAAATGATCTTGATAAATTGCAAGAAAGGCCCGAAATCAATGTGGTGAAATCCAATAAAGACAAAAGCAAATACTATATTTAGAAAGAGGAAATTAAATGCACAGATGCGAAACAGGGGATGACTGGTTAGGCAGCACGGTGCTAGAAGGGGAGAGTATAGCAGATCACCGTCAATGGTCAGCAATGCAATACTGTTGCACAAAGACGTGTCATTCTGATTTATTAGCAGGAATATAAGATAGAAGAGGTTGTAACTCCTCTCTGCTAGTGTCTAGGGATGGCCCTGTACCATGTGTTTGCTGCTGCAGAGAAGGGCTGAAGGGGAAGAAAAGGAATGGTTCCTGCTTGGAGAGCAGGAACTGGAAACAGCAGTTGAATCAATTGGTTTTCTTGGGTTGGGAAAAAAGTTGAAAGGACACAGCAACCTTTTCTTGCTCATTTGAAGACTGTTACAAAAAGGGAAATAAACTGTTGTTCTCTGTGTCCACTGGGGAGATGGTAAGGAGTAATTGGCTTGACTTGTGATAAAGGAATTTTGCTATATAAGGCCAATTAAGCACTGACATATCTACAGGGAAGTTGTTGAGTGCCTGTTGTTGCAGGCTTGTGAGAACAGCCTATGTGAATTGTCACCAACGGTAGCAGTGTGTCTGATCCTGCCTCAGAGCAGAATAGATATCATTTTTGGGTCCCTCCAAACCCTGCCTTGCCATGATGGCTTTGCCAAGGGCTGTACTGATTGCCAGGTTGGCAATGAAAGGAATTTGTCCCCAGGTCATATTGGCAGGGAGTTTCCTCAGCAGCCCAAGGAGTTGTTTGCTTGCTGGAGTCATCTGAGTGTCTCACTTGGCCAGTTAGTGAAAGGGTGGCCTGGGGATTTGATAATGCTTTTGTCTTTCCTCTACTCTGCCTGTGTCAGACTTTGTTTTTTTTAGGTTTTGAATGACCAAAATGCTCTATTTCACTTAAGGCAGGTGTCAGCAGGGACGTGGTACACCAATGCTGGCAAAGGGCTCCTTGAAGGACAATTAATAGAAAGAGACGGAATTGCTCGTCAGTCAATGTGCATGTGTTGCATGTGGCACCCCGCAGTTGAGCTTTGGCAAACCGAGGGCCAGCCGGGGGGATTTGTGTTTGCAGTAGCAGGTGTCACCTTCCAAGAAAGGCAGACAAATCCTGCCTCTGGCAGCCTCATGGCCAGGATGATTTTGACCAATTGTATTTTGTCTGTGTGAGAGACTAGCAGCCTCCGTGCCATGAAAACTGATCAAGCATTATTTCTTTTGTAGGAATGACATCAGAAACATGTGAATTTTCAAATCAGATTGGATAAATGGTCTAATCTCCTGCTGGACAGAAGCTATTACCAGCTGCCATAGACAGGCATGGTAGTATTCCCTTGCTAGGAATCTATGGATTATTACCCTGCTAACCTGCTGTACATAGCAGTGAACGTGCAGGTTTTAATCTTTATTTTTCTATGAACAAATAGGGGTTTGAATAGTCTCAACTTCTTTATAAATAAACAGGCTTTAAGAAATAAGAATTAAAAAGCAGTAGGCTCTTCTCACAGTAATGAGCTTCACACATTAATTTTGCATTGCAAAAACAGCCAGGTTAAAGATCACACTGGAAAAATAGCAGCAGATCCTTGATTTTATGTCAGGTCCCATCGTGATCTGGCACAGCAAATGACTTGCTGCTCTATGTTTACTTGTCTCCTTTCTGCTGTTTACACACACTTTCATTTCTCATGTGGTTCTTTACTCTTACTGTAGCATATTTGAACTTTTGCTGTAAATTGTCTCATGCAGCCAAAATCCTGTGTTGATTATCACATGCTTCAGGAAAGAATTAACTTCTTGCCACTACGCACACAATTGCCTGCTTCTCTTGTCAAATGCCCCACCTGCACAGCACAGATACCGCTAATGATGGGAGGCTGTGCCACGTTCACGGGCCTCTGGGAGCAGAGAAAAGGCCAGTTCTGAGCAGATGCCCGACTTGACTACAGTATCATGAAGGCTAATTACTCTAATAAGCGTTCACGGGATTCAGAGATCAGGAGAAAAAAGATCACAAACACTATTAAGATGTCAGAGGTGTTGAAGGAAAATTGAAAGTATTAAGTGCCAATTTCTGTTTTCTGAAATTCAGGCTAACGTCACTGAGAGCTACTGACAATCATCTGAGGGCACATCCTGATGCCCTTGAGGGACTGTGTTCAAGCTGTCTACAGTATGTACCTAACTCAGGTACTGTTGGCTGCTTGGAATGTAGGAGCAAGAGCCCCCCAAGCAAATCAGCCTACTTGCTTTTGGGGGCTGTTGATTCCACCTGTCTGTGTAACGGATGAAGAGAAGTAGCAGTGACACCTAACTAAGTACCAATAGAAAACTTGAATAGATCTCCATCAGGGAGAGGGTATTTGGAGTGGGCAAACCCTGGAGAAAAGCTCTTTGCCTGGGGAATGCTGAAAGGAATTGGCTTGGGAAAAAAAAAAAACATGAGCTCATGACAGTGCTTACATTATTGGTCACCTTCAGACAAGGTTCCTGCAACACGTGTTAGCGTAGATATGAAGACTCAGAAGTTGTGTCTGCACAGGTTGATTGGGGTGGACTCCAGCTGCTGAACATTCATCCATGTGTCTTCCACTGGTGTGATGGGCTGTCACTTGGCTCTAGCTTGAATGCAAAATGTCCACACCGTACTTGGCAAGAGCGGAGCTGGGAATTCAGCTGCAGCTACCCCTGCACAGCTCGAGTGGAGGTCACTAATGAGTGCCTGCACCTATGCTCTGACAGGGGGCGAGCTGGGACTCTCCCTTCAGAGAGGCTGTGGACCAGCTCAGATCCTAGTTGTGTGCACTGTGTCAGCAACCTGGATGGTGGCTTTAGACTTCAGGACAGCTCAGACCCACAAAGACATACGTGTCATTGTGGTCACACAAATAAAAACATCTTATTGTCAGACAATATGTGTTGGACACACAAATAAAAACATCTTATTGTCAGACAATTTTAGAGTGGCACTAACAAAATTCTGATTTGAAACACGACCCTTTTTCTGTGCCCAGTATGAGTATGTGTTTGTAATCAGTTCCCCCTGAACTCTGCGTTTCTCACTTTGAATTAAAACTACTCACTACACCATCCCCTTCATCTGAAGCAGCTGCTGGTGACCGTCATTGTCAGCAGTCGCTCATGATCCCAGGGAGATGTTCCTGGAATAGATATACCCTGCACATTTTGTGCACCATGGCCAGCCTTGGAAATCACTGTTCTCCATATGTGCTGTTGAACCTGTCTTTTTATCACTAGCCATTTTATTCTGGGCCATATTGAATTACGCCATTCCTTTAATGCCAGATAGCAGAAGTGGTTCCACTTGGAGACTTACGATTTCTCCTATGCAAGGATGTTCAAAGGTATATGCCACTTGAGACTCTTCAGTTGCATCTTATGGACATGAAACCGACATTTTGATGTATTCTCAGATGGATTCCTTTTATGTTTTATTTTTTCTTCCTCAGGATAGGTTCTAGGTAGGAAGTCTGTTCACTAGAGGATTAATTACTCTTTGGTGAGTCTCTTGCTCCACAGAACTTCATGGTATAAACAATTTTACAAAACAGAATTAGCACTGTTTTTCACAAGGAAGTATCATCACAATACCCAATCTGTGTAATTGAAGTATTGAGAATGCTGCTTGTTTTCTGAAATAGGTACCAGATTAATAGCTGGTCATAGACAGAGTATTTGGTAAGCTCTAGGATAATCATGCCCATTTATCACATTTATGGGATGATGTTTAGGGAAATGTATCTGTTGCACTGCTTGGACAGGAACATATATACCTTTGAAAACCTCAGCAGAACTTGCTGAAGTGCTTGTCCCCATCCTGAACTGACAGATGCCCACAGGAGTGTGCGCTGACAGGCCCAGTGACAAGTCATCCTTTTCTCTTCAGTCTGATTGAATTCCCAGATCTGAAAATTGAGCGTTCTTAATGCTTTTGGTCTAACTGAAATGTCTCTTCTAAACTGTAAGCCATTTATCTGAGTTCTAATCTCTCCTGCTGAGCTGTCACAGTCAAAAGGCAAATCTCCTTACCAGGCAGACAGATGCTCTGAAGGTGTAGGGAGGATTTCAATTTTAATGGAGACATTTTCATCTCTCTGAAACAGAAGTGCCCCAAGGATCCATGTCACACATTGCCTGCAAGGGCTCGTCCGCACCCCACAAAGGGACAGAAAGCTAATTTGAGGTTCTCTGGCTGAAGGGCAGCCATATGGCACTGCACTTGGGGTAATTAGGCAAAGGAGAAAGGGTTAGTTTGGGCAGAGTCAGTGATGTACTCGGGTGTCTTGGGGACTTTTCTGCAGCACTGCTGGTGGTGTTTGGAGATATCTTGGGGATCTCTGGGATGGCGTTGTGCTGTAGTGCAGAGTGCTGCGTAGCTCAGACACCTCACAAGGCCTATGCTTGATGGCAATACTCCTGTTGCGGGTTGGGGAGATGGCTGTGGGGAGGTGTAGAGTCCCCAGGGGCTGGGCTCTGCCCTCTCTGCAGCATACCTACAGGGAAGTGAGCGATGGAAATGCTGGGGGCAAGTCTGAAACTGCCTGTGGAGGTAAGTGTGTTCATACATGCTGTGCAACAGCATC
This sequence comes from Dromas ardeola, assembly GCA_013398915.1. Classification (NCBI taxonomy): domain Eukaryota; kingdom Metazoa; phylum Chordata; class Aves; order Charadriiformes; family Dromadidae; genus Dromas; species Dromas ardeola. Next base: position 820,064 of record VYZM01003738.1, on the reverse strand, counting down.
AAGCCTCTGGGGTGGAAACCAGCTACTGTTCAGGAAGGATTTCAGAAGACCCCACTGAGGACATGGGACTCTGTCCTGCTAATGCTGAGTGTCCTGTGCTGACTGAGACTGTCTTCTTGTTTTAAGGTCAAGTGGCAGAAGGATGACATGGACAACAATTTAAACTTCTTCTCTGTCTCTTCGGATGGGCGGATTGTTTCATGGACTTTAGTTCAGGTAAAAAACAGGTGGCAATTTCTTTTCCCAGCCAAATTATAACCAATTGCCTCCAAAGTTCAATGATGCATTAGTTTTATTTTTATTTATAATGAGCCAGGTTTGAAAAGAAGTGGCAGCAAAAAATTGCAGATGCAGTCACAGCTAGGTCTGGGGCTCCACGTTAAACTCTGAAATGAGCAGAACCAGCATACTCCTTCCTCAGGACCTAACCTTCGTCATACCTGCATCTGTAGCAACCCATGGGGCTGAGTATGGGAGATCATTTTCCTGCTTAGCAGCTGCAGAAATTCAAGATGGGTCCTTGCTCTGAAACTTGCCTTGCCCCAGGAGGGTTGTTCAGAGACAGGGCAGAATAATCTGCTTTCTTCCCTGGCTTCAAGACTCTCACCCCCAAAATGCTCCCCTACAGACTGCAATTCAGAATGTGAGACGGAAGGTGCAAATTTCTCCCCTTGTGGCCAAAATTGCACAGAGTAAGCTCACATTTGCAGTGGGATGGCAACATGCAATCAGACAGGCAGAGGGTTCCCCCCTGCCATGACATTGCCAGCTCCCACCCAAGACAACCTTTGTTAACTTGTTTGCAAGCCCTGCCTTTGATCACTTTTTCTTTTGGAGTATGTACATTGATAGAAAAGATTAATGTCCCTAAATGACCCTTAGATTTATGTCGCTGAATCTCAACATGTGTTTTTTCTGTTGGCTATTTGATTTTGTGTTTCGAAGATTTCAAAGTATTTTACTTAAAAAATAATTGAATTGCCCTTAATATGAGTTTGAAGCAGCTGTCCCATTATTCCCCAGCAAGTGAAGAAATTTCTTTACATCCTTAGGTGCTTATTTTTTCAAACTGCTATACAAGCTGCTCAAGGCTTCTCTGTTCTGAAAATTTCAGTCCTTGCTGCCACGGGCAGGGATTCACATCTAGCATTATATGTAAATCTTAGTCTCATGTTCACTTCAGGAGTGGGAGCCTCTTCTAATGAACACAGTAGGTGCATACAGATGGCATTGATTATTAAGTTCTTTTTTATAAACTCCTCTAGGTTCATACATGCTGCTTTAGATAAAAAAATCCCTCCTGCAAGTGTGTCCCAAGTCCTTCTCCCACAATAGCTCTCAGAGCACCCTAGAGAAGGACAAGCTAACATTGTCCCAGCACTCAGGTCCTGTTTTATCCCCTGTAGAGAAATGCCCAAAAGATTTATGTTGAAGTGGGTAATACACACCTGCAACTAAACACATCCAGTTGGGGTTACTGGGCAGGTTACACCTATCAGCTGAGCCCCAGTAACTGAGTGTGCTCATCCTGCTCCACTTAACGAGGCAAGAAACACTGTGTTAAGCCTCTTATATCAGAGAAATGACACAACTGGGACAACCTAAGAGTCTGCAGATGGACTCTGAAGGCAGCTCACCTGCTAGAGGGTCTTTTGCAACATTTCGGTGATTCATCTGTGCTTAACTGTGTTCCCACATTGTAAGCTGTTGTGGTTTTTTTTGTCCCTTGAGCATGTAGATATATCTACTTAAGCATCCTTGGTGTGACTTCCAAGACCTGCATCTGCTTAGCAGAATGTTATTTCTACTTGTTCCTTGCATTTCTCTTATAAACTTGGCCACACCCATGTGAAAAGCACTGTTTTAAGATTTTTTTCAGGTGGAGTTACCTCTGAAATTGCCAGAGCTGTATGTACTTAGCAGACAGGGGTGGAAAACAGCAGGTTTAGGTGCTGTCTTTTTTCTTTCTTTGGATGGAGATTCAACAGGGAAAGCAAGAAACGGAATGAAAAGGGCATTTTGTTACAATTCAAGGGTTTGTACCCAGCAAAGAGAAATGGACAATCTGCTTGAATTCCAGTTTTACAAAAGAGCTATCTCTGGGTTTTATTTAGAATAAAATTGAAGAGACTCCAGAGGTCTTCTATTCTGCAAATCCATAGTGCAAATAGGGAATAAATGAAAGAAAGCTTCGTTAATCTTTTTGACAGGACTATCCAGAAGTAAAGCTTCTTCAAACACTGATAGCTGTTTGACACTTCCAAAGCTGAGAGCAGAAAGCGAATAAATTCATTCTTATTTTCAGCTGGATATTTGGCAAGCCACACTCAAAATTTGGATAGAAGAATTGTCAAATATTAGCTCGGGACAGTTGATCTGCCTTGACCATAGTGGCTGCGTCTGTTAGAAATGGGCACAATCACTTTGGACAAACTTCATGAGACGGCACATGAACTGTGTGTGCTTAGGCTATCATCTTGGCTTGGTTTTTGGGTGTAAAATGATGAGGAAGGATGCAAGACTTCTGCAGCTGGATGACTCTCCCACCTTGGGTGCACACATTGCCTATCAAAGAGGAGAGCTGTCAGAGCCACATCAAGGAATCGGTTGGCACTGCTTCTCTCCTGAAGGAGGCCCAGGTTTGATTAGTGGCCATAGTTCATGCTTCCTATGTGACCTAGAGCTAAATTACTGAGCAGCTCTGGGCCTCCTTCATTGCTTGAGGGTAATAACAACTAAAGGGAAACAGGCAGCTGCAAGGCCTAATTCACTAATGCTTACAAAGTGCTTTACAATTGTTACGCAGCAGCAACATATTATTGTTCAGTATTCCTGGAAGGCCAAACTGTCGACAGTCTGTTTACCCAGAGGAATATGTGAATGGCGCTGGCGACAAACAGCCCCAGGAACAGATGCATTTTCCAGACTGCAAAGCTGGGTACAAAATAGAAGCAACACAACAGGGAAGTCTGCACAAGTAAGATCCTTTGTGAAGGTGAGAGGCTACAGAAGCTGCCCACAGAGGCCCGGTGGATGTGCTGGGAGGCATCTTCAGAGAAAGGCTGCAGAAAGGTGTTTATCTTCTTAGACAGAAGATCTCATGTGGTTTCCCTTTCTACTTGAACAAAGAGTAAGTGTGCTAGCACATCTATGGGCCTGCCCGGATCACATGTCCGATGTCTGTTAGACACACCGGGTATATCAACATAATCAGCTGTGGCCAGCTCCAAAGCTGCTCTTCAGACCACACTCACGTGGCCACCAGCCACGGCTTGGACACGGTGGATGCTCTCTGGAGAGCAGGCAGCCCTGGGAGCCTGCTCAACACGTGCTGACTGCTCTCCCAGCAGCCCATCAGCATTCCTGTTTGGGTGGGCAGTGAGAGGCACACAGAGTATGCTCTGTTCCTGGATGCTCTGGGCACTGCTCTTTACAATTCTTCCACACGTACACCAGTATATATGGCCTCTTTCTTATCACCACTCCTGCCTTTACCCACTGAATCTGACTTGATGTAACCCACGTGCTGCAAGAAGAGTCACTAACAGAAGATAGGGCTCTGCAGGCTGCAGTAGTCTGTCCTGATTTGTGCTGCTCTCTCAGAGAACAGTAACTGCCATCAATAGGCAAGGGCACATGGGCGCGCAGCAGTGCAAATTAGTAAGAAGGTAGTACATCATTTTATGGCTTTTGATCTTTCTTGATCCTTCCTTAAATTTGTATCCCCAAAATATGATAAAAATGTCTTACAGAACACCGTCTCCCCTGAACTGCAGTACTGAACAGATGCTCACAAGGTCTTCTCCCACCTTCCCTAAAACGCAGTTCCCTGGAATTGACTTTGCGAGGCAGAATCTTTTTCCACCTGAGTCCTGCTGTGGGCTTAGGGAAGCTCCAACTAAAGCTTGATTCACTGAGCTAAGAAGTTATGTTTTGTTCTCACAGTGCTCCAGTGGGAAATCTGCAGATTCATGAAAACATCCAGTCCTCAGCCCACACTGCTCACTAATTTAATCTTTAGTTCTTTGTTCTTTTTATCAGCCCCAGGGTATTCTTATATTCACAACCAACTCCATTCTGCAGAGGTATTTTAATTCCCAAAGCTAGTCTAAGAATGGATCTTTGCCCTCTCTTCGTTTCCTATATTCACCCACATTGTGTCTATTTTCATCTGTCTTCTGTCTCCCACCCTGACTGTAAACTCTTTGGGACACAGCCTTTTTGCCCTGTGTTCATACAACACTTAGCACAGCAATGTCGTGGCCTTCAATGAGAGCTCTGTAGAGCTCTGCTGGTAACAGCAATATTGGGCACTTTTCCCTTGAGGGAGCTGCGTGCTAGATGCTGTTGTTATTTGAATCTCAGAGCCTGTGAGGTTGTGAGCATTGGGATGTGAGGCTGCTCTGGGGATAAAGGGAAGATTGTAAGAAGCAAAAACTGGCAAGGTGGTAAGTTACTATCCATTAGTGTGGGTTTTAGTTAGCTCTATAATAACGTACAATACCCATCTTGAACCACACAGGGTGATTTCACTTAACACAATGATTTAAGCTGACAGCGTCAACATCCACTCAAAAATGTTGCCCCAAACCCCAAAGCTTTCCCGGGCAGCTGCATGTGCCTGGGTGGATGTACCAGTGGCTCTCAGTTCCAGTGCACCAAAGCATCAGTTTCCTGGAGGTTTTATGTAAAACAGCGTGTTAGCAAGTTGCCAACTGCAAGCATGAAACATTAAGCAACTTTTGGACAGCTTTTTAAAATTCCTCCATAAAATTTGCCATTTCAAAGTACTGAATGTCTCTGTATTGTTGCTGTAAAGCCTGTTATTCATGTGGAATCTCCTCTGCCTGCAGAATGAGCTGGTTCATACAGATGTCATCAAGCTGTCAGTAGAGGGAACAACGATGCAAGGGCCAGAGGGGCTGCAGCTGCAAACGCTTGGTAGGAGCCCAAGTCCTTGCCATGCTGATTAATTACTGACACAAAGCCTCTAATCAGTCATTCTGGGGAATTAAATTGGGAGTGGGATGTTGAGATGGAAAGGAGCTAAAGAAGGGTTACGCCTCCTTGCTTTCATCATGTAGTAGGGCAAAGTCTGTCTGGAGCAATGGCCGCTAATTGGGTCCAGTTTTGCTGGTTACATCTTGCCTTTACTTGCAGAAAAAAAACACATTAATTCAAAAAATGTCCATTTTACTGGGTTATCCCAATGCGGACAAGGCACAGGCATAAACCGTATTTGTCAAATACTAAGTCATTTTTGTTCGTCCTACCAGACATTGATCTGGACTGCCCAAATCAAGATGAAAAGCAACCTTTGCCCTTTCCTGGGTGCACAGCCCATCCAGCGAGTGGTGGGATGTGCCTCGTAGAGTTTTGGGTCTCTAAAAGTACAGCATCTATTTTGAGCTATATTAGGCTCCCTCCATACAAGGTGGAAACAGTGCAGTCCTCCTAGGCTGAATCCCCTCATCCTGACCATCCTGTGTTTGAGATAGGATGGGATGAGTAAACTCAGGAGGTCCTGGGCTACAGAGGGAGTCTTGAAGAATCCTGTAATCATCCTACTGCACCTGCTTTTGGCTGTGAAGCTGTGGCCTGGGTTTGGAGAAGGCACTTGCTCTGCAGTTAAAGATTGCTGTGTTTCTACGCTAGTAACTGTGGAACAATTGGTTTGTGAGAAGGTTTGCATTGCCACGTTGTAAGAGACTAGCTAAAGCAGCATACTGCAGAACTCCCAGGGGCTTTGGGATTATTTGTTGGTGTTACTGGGAAATGGATTTTCAAAGGCTTGTCTTGAATATTTAACAATCTATTTAAATGCTAAAAATGCAGGCAGTATTACAGGGTTGAAATGACCTTAACAATTCCTTTGAGGACTACATTTTGTTAACGTTTAAGACATAACGTTTAAGACAACTGCCTTTGCAGAAAGTACTCTGTAACTATGTGCTTCTGAACTTGTCTGCTTGTTCCTGTTTCTGTCTGATGGTTGCCTTGGGTGTCCTTGATGGTCAACAGCCCCAGGTTGCTCTGGCACTCATCAGACATCCCGTCTTCTGCTCAAGGACCCTGCTGAAATTTTCTTTCACCACCATGCGAATTGGCTTTCTTGGATGATGTTGCATCTGCCTCAGGAGCAGAAGCCACAAAATTTCAGGGAGTCACATCCTGTTGTGGTTGACACCTGTATTAAACATGGTTCACAATGTTTCTCGATTCATGGCTTTTGAAGTTAAGAGGATACTTCTGTGCCTGGCAGAAGATTTCTTCCCAAATCACATCCTTTGCTATTGGCTTTACCAAAGAGACCCTGCTAAATGGCTTCTGAGCTAAGGATGGAAAGGGCACAGGGAGGTATGATGTGGTGGGTTCTTTTGTGCATGGGAAACCATTTATATTTTTGTGAATGCTAAACAAACAGAAAAGATCTGTTCTTCCCCAATAGGAGGCAGGCCTGGTCCTCACGACTCTTACATTTGCACCGGGCATTTTAAATTCTTACTGAAGTGAATCCCAGACCAATCTGTTCTAACAGTTCCCTTCCAGTTCTTCCAGTTCCCTTTTCCTTTTCTCTGAGTTGTCTTTTCAAATTGCAGGTCCTGGGGACAGGCACAGCTTGAAAAGTATTTGTAGAAGGGGTGGCTCTAATTTCTTTTGGGAGCTTCTGGCTAATAAATCACTTCTGAAAATGCTGTCAGTGTGTGTGTACCATAGGCAGGGAGTGTGTGCTGGCCAGATGAACCAATTCTCTGTCTGACAGACCTTTCCTATGTTAACAGGCTGCGGGACATCATTTGATTTTCACAAAAAGATAGACTATTTGTTTCTTGTTGGTACTGAAGAGGGAAAGATCTATAAGGTAAGAATGGTTCCTTTGTCCCTTGTTTTACATCCCCTGACCTGTGCTTGTCTTTCAGGTTCATCATCTTAACTGTTTGCCCAGGCAGTAACAAAGCACAACTTCAGAGCCTGGTCCTGCCCTTGCATCCCTGCAGTGAGCCTGAGACCAGCACAAAGCCACAGAGGGTCGCAGGGAGCTCTCTGCACAGACCCAATTAAGACCTTTTTTTGCAGAAATGGTTCTCATGCAAACTGCATCCCAGAATGCTTTGCAGATTGCAGCTGTGCAAGTGAGGTGCTAACTATGATCAGAGCAGAAGTTAAAAGGCATGACTATGGGGAAATGGCAGGAAAAATCTCATCTCTTTTCCTTTTTAGACCTGTTATCCCATGAGCGGTGAGGCTAATGAAGCCTTGTTTCCTATGGATTGGTGTCCCGCAGCCTTTCCCTTCCACAATGACATCCCAGATCCTTTCCCCAGTCCCACTACTCTCCTTGCCCTCGTATCTCCAGTTCCTCACTATCTACTGTGATCCTTCCTCCTTCTCATCACCCCCTTGCTGTCCCCAGCTCAGTGATCCCGCCTCCATGCTATAAACCTTGATTTCTGCAGACAGTGCTGACTGCCTCCCCTCCAGTGCCCTCCTGCAGCCTGATGCCTTGGTGCCTAGCACCAGCTGGTGTGGTGAGGGCAGCAGCCAAACTTTGCTTGCCCTTCCTGGAATGGGGGCGCTGCCCAGATGTTTGTACTCTATGGCTGTCCCTTTTTATAGTATGTGTAAGACCTTAATATTGCCAAGTCCCGTGTGCAGCTAGCTTTGGCTGAAATTGACAGTGAGGTCAAAAGTTGTTTGGGAGGAGAGACAAGCAGACAGCAGGACACTGGTGGTGTGTTTTCTTAGGAAATCACGCTAAAAATATGAAGTTTTGAGCTCTGCTATATTTAATCTTGAATATGAAGCCAGTACTTACTCATATAACTTTTGTTTGCACAGCATTCCTCCGAGCTGGCTTTGGGGCTTTGTTAATATTGTAGCCACAGCCATGCAGTGTTGGGGGTGAACTTTCAGCAGGAGGCTGATAAGCAGAGCAGATCCTGCCATCCCTGTAAGCTCCTTCCCCATGTCCTGCCTGCAAAAGAGAAACAAAACGGATAAAAAGAACCCAAAGGAAATCACATTTTGAAATCAATATCAATTATTTAGGCAAGGTAGACTTAACAAATATGCATCCCTTCCAGAGGGATGATGCTGATTGAAATCTCTCCCTCAGTGAGGAAGTATCTAGGGAGGATTTCTGAGTAGGGTTCACTTGCTTTGGACAAGACAGGTGCAGAAGGGAGGTGGGAGAAGTTGGGGGGGCTGGGCTGATGGGTGTTGGGCGGTGAGATAGGTGCAATGGCTTTTTGTTGATGCTTTCAGGATACAAAACATCTGTTCAGTCATGGGCAGATGTTCTGAGTTGATTGGTCACTCACGGGAGTTGGTACCCTGGGTATTGTACTCCAAATTGTTTGGGTACTGTTGTGTCTAGGCCTGATCAAAAGACAGTAAGGAGCCACGTATTTTAACTTCCTCTATGCTTAGGCAGGTGATGTATGCCAGTGAGTATGACAGTGGATGTCAGTGTTTCGTAGCGGCCGTCAGTTACCCTTCAGGAGAAATGTTCAGGCTGATGTCCTGACTGAGTTGCATAGCAAAGAAAGTCCTTCATGGAGGAGTAGTGAATAGAAACAGAATTTGGCAGCATTTGCATTGACAAAGCTGTAGGTGTTCCTGCCTTGGATGTTCTTCAGTGAAACTAGAACTAGGATGGAGTTTTAAAATAAGGAGTGATCCCACCCATGAAACCACGCAGATATTTTAACCACTTCTTGGGTGGACAAATGCAGAGAGATACTATTATACAGAATCATCTCTTTTGTTGGCGCTAAGGCTGATTTCAGGGTTACTGGTAAGCAACAAAACATTCCTGCATTGGTGAGCCTTAGTGAGAAGTGTGACCACTCTCACATTGTGCAGCCCTGCCCTGTAAAGCCCACGTGTTCCCATGGGCAGGAAGGTGCAATCTTCCATCAGATTGTATGGGCTAACATAGGGAAGAGAAATCTTGGGTCTAGCACAAGCAGGCCTCCATAGTATCCACAAAAACAGAGGGACGAGTGCTTGCACCCTTAGTGTGCCCCGAGAGTTTGCTACAAGCAGTTTCAAGAGTTTCAGGGTCAACTGCTGCTCCAGACATTTCTCAAGGACTACTACGCACGTTCAGCACACCCTGTATTGAAACACTGCACATCTGAACCCATTACTGGAGCTACCTGTGGACTGTCTCCCAGAGCCTTGCTCCGCTTGGATGCTGAGGACAGTGACATTCCCACTGCTGTTCGGGCAGCTCTCAGGTCCTGGGGATGCACTGAGCAGGAGTGAGCTGCTCACATCTCTGTGCCCTTGCCACTGCACGTGGAGTGAGAGGGATAGATTCCTTACATGCTGTATGAGTCAGGGATCAAACATGGGCTGGTCTCCTCATGGGCCGAATTTTAGATTATTTATTAAATAAATTGAAAAGTGAATTTCAGAGAGGCGTTTTTTCAGAGACCAGGCATGCCCACAAATAGCATGATAATATGTTAATTCTCTAGCTGCAGAATAATTATGGTGAATTTTTTTGAATGGCTTAGTTAATAGTGTTTCTGAAGCCAAGAAATCATTATCTTAATTACACACAGACCTATCTATTGCCCTTTATTGTAAAGGACAAACTGTTTCTGCATTAATTTGATTCTGTAATGCAAAACTGCCTCTTTGCATATCTTATTTGCTGTTTAGGAACTGTTCAGCTTTGGTATCAAAAAGTATGGTCTCTGAGATTCATATTGAAACATTATTGTGGCTTCAACTCTTTGGTCAGAATTACATCTGAATAAACAGGGCTTCAACAAAAAAAATGTGATAAGATTTGAACATACTCATGTAAGAGAGGTGTTTGATTCAGTCTTAGGCAGTTTGCTTGAGAGTGTAACAAATGAATATAATAAAACTCAGTGCAAGACTGCATAGAAGGAAAAGGTGATTCTAATTTTAAACAAAACTGATTTCACTCATACTCATTCTTTCATACTAAGCACCAGGACATTTGTATCTGTATGATCAGAACAGAATTTCTTCTGGTTATACAGATGACAAAGGATGCTGGCTCTTGAGTCCTTATCACATCTCTTGGGTTTTCCTTAAATGATAATGACAAACTGGTTTCTGGACAGGCTCTGGCTTCCTGTGACCCTTTAGTAATGGAGAGATCGTTTTCCTCAGTGTCTAGTCTTGCTGTGTCTTGCTGTGTCAGTTGTTTTCCTTGTCTGGATATTTTATGGCTTGAGTTCTGTTCCTCATCTTCTTGACACCTTATCTTTGGGGCTTCTATTTTTTCTGTCCGGTTATCTTGTCACTTGACTGACTGCATTTGCCAGCAATTAACACACGTTCTTTCTTTTACCTTTTTCTGTTGTTTCTCCTGATGCATTCACATGCCTCTGTTTCTATTTGTAAGCCTTTCTACAAATCTTAGCAATTCTGTTACTGTTCTCTACAAGAAGGCACTGAGCAAAAACCAAAGAGACCCTCTGGTGTTGCTGGTAACAGCTGTCCACAGCAACATGGGACACATTTGTGTCAGTGGTTTCTGAAGAGCAGCTGGGCGTCCTGATCCGCCAGGGAGTACCAGTGTTGGGCAGTACTCTTTCTGGCTCTAGATACAAACCTCCTTTGAAAAAGATTGGTTTTTTTTTATTTCTGTACTGCCTAGAGTCACAATGTTTCTGTTAGTGAACTAAAGAAACCCTCTACATTATAAGGACACTAATAACCATCTATTCACCATGGATGCGGAGGAGTTTTGTGTCAGGCTAATGCCTAGTGTAAACTGAAATGCTGTTAATGAAGGTTATTCATAAGTTTTGTGTCCTTGGAGTTCTCCTTTCCTCCCAGTATTCCTCCCCTATATTTTGTAGACCTGTCACTAGTCATCTTTTCACTGGTTTCCTGTATTGCCATAGATGCATTCTTGCTTTCCTGTCTCATCGTAAAAATACCATTTGCTATTCACACATATCTACCACCATTTAAATAGGAGAAAAACACTCTCAGCAAATTGGAGCAGTGCTCTAGAAGATCAGACAGGCTGCACAAATGCCTGCTCCCTGGATCTACTCATCCTCTTCAAAGCTGTCTTGTCAGGAGTTAGGCGCCACATTTTCCAGTGGTTTTGTTTTCATTCTGACATGTGTCTAATAACTGTAGGGTTTTTAAAGTGAATAGTAGGGGAAGACTTTGCCAGCAGTTCTAGTTAGCTCAGAAACTCTTTTATTCGTTAAAGTCATACTACTTTCTGAGTTTTTTCTGAAGTTTCTGGTGTTTCTTCAAAATGGATCTTGTGAAGAACATGGCCCTGTCTCACCCATCAGAGATGATACCAAGGGTTGCGGTGAACATGGTGTGGGACTTGCAGGCACTGCCAGAGCACAGTGTATGGCTTTAGGCTAAAGCAAGCATGCAGTGTTCATTTCTCACAAGGGACACAGCTGGGCATCTGCCCTACAGAACCCTTTTTACTGCTGATTTCATAGGAAAGCCACAGATCCCTTTCACTGCCAGACTTGCAAAGCCAGTGTGGTGGATCAGCACATCCCAGAGCATGACAGGACTCCCATACCAGTGCCCGGAGAGCTGCGCTGATCAACGGCTTAGCCCCAGCAAGGCTTTAGAAACAGTGTGTTAAGCATTACAGTTCTGTTGTATGCAGACAAATCTGGTTAGGATCTCACTCTCCAAAGTCCTCAGGTATTAGGGACCTTCAATCCACATACTTGGAAGGACAGATGGATAAAGCAGCTTCTCACTTGTGTTGATTACCTGTGACCCATTCTGTCTCTTCCCAGCAAAGTGACTTTCAAAACAAGCCAAGTACCAATTTTCCTGGTGGCTGAACATTAAGAATTATGAAGTAAAGTTATGAAACGTGCCATATAAGGAGATTTCAGTCCCATAATTACACACAGGGACAGTAACTCAGAGACCAAGTATGTACCAAACTACTAGCAAGCTATATACACTGTCAGTAAATCTCAGCGGGACACCAGACACTTTCTCGTTTCTGTTTCGTGCCACAGCACGCCTCCCAGGGATGCAGGAGCTGCTGCTGTGTGAATAGTTTAGCACCCTCAATCCAGTACCTGCCCCAGTGCACAAGGGCTTCAGAAGAAAACATGTCTGACTACCTAGACAGTGAGTGTCATATGTAGTAAACAATTAAGCTTTATGATTAGTTAGAGTTTTAGTCTGCAAGACTTAAAGTCATGTAACACTTCAGAAATCCTGCTGCTTGGGCAGATGATGTGTTGTTGCATTCTTAGGGAGTAATGAAAAGTCCTTGTAGTGACTACCGAAGCAGACCGACAGAAAATGCTGAAACTGACCCCAACCTGCTGTTTGGATACAGCTTGTTTGTGACAACACAACCAAGAGGACATTGCTTATGAGATGAGGTCCTTGTGAGATGAGGACGCTAATGAAGGAAGCCTCCAGTCCCACCAGAGGGGAGGAGGTTTGGGGAGGATAACCTCATTTTCCTGTGTGCACAAAACTGACAGGGTCTGGATTGAGTCCCATGTTCTGCTTGTGCAGACAAGTGGATTGTAATTTCTGTCCCCCTTCATGACGTCACACACCAAGTGACTTTACCAAGGCTCCCAAATGTCCTCCAGCTCTTGCACTCATCCTACATTTTGCCATTCAGCAGCACCTGCAGCTGTGATGCTGCTGACCTGCCCCTCGCTTGTACGTGCAGGGTTTGCCTGTTGTGCAGGCTGCTGTTGCCTGGGGTGCAGGGTGGCCCATCTGCCCATCAGGGATGTGCCTGAGTGCTGGCCAACCTCTTGTGGTTCTCATGCCTCTCCAGAAAGTCACGAGTGGCACAAAAGAAAGAGCTGGAGAGCCTTATGATAAGGCAGGCTCTCAGGGTGTGATAAGAGCAGGCTGTTGCAGGGTGATGGCAGGGAAGGGACGTCCACCATGTTCCCAAAATCCGTAAAGCCAAAGGGTCTGATAGGTCATCCTTGTGCTGAGGGAACTGTTACTGGAGGGTTTAATTGTAACACTTCAAATGTACGCAGTGCTGTGTGCTCCTGATCAACACAAGAGCCGTTTTCCTCTGCCTTTCCTGAGAGCCTTTTACAGAGGCATGGCAGGAGCCCGGGCTGGCAGGAAGGGAGTGGAGCTCCTGCAGTGGAGAATCATAGAATCATAGGGTTGGAAGGGACCTCCGGAGATCATCTAGTCCAACCCCCCTGCCAGAGCAGGGCCACCTAGAGCAGGTAACACAGGAACGTGTCCAGGTGGGTTTTGAGTGTCTCCAGAGGTAGAGACTCCACCACCTCTCTGGGCAGCCTGGTCCAGGGCTCTGCCACCCTCAAAGTAAAGAAGTTCCTCCTCATGTTGAGATGGAACTTCCTATGCTCAAGTTTGTACCCATTACCTCTTGTCCTATTGCCGGGCACCATTGAAAAGAGCCTGGCCCCCTCCTCCTGACACCCACCCTTTAAGTATTTGTACACATTAATTAGGTCCCCCCTCAGCCGTCTCTTTTCCAGACTAAACAGACCCAATTCCCTCAGCCTTTCCTCATAAGAGAGGTGTTCCAGTCCCCTAATCATCTTGGTAGCCCTATGCTGCACCCTCTCCAGCAGTTCCCTGTTCTTCTTGAGCTGGGGAGCCCAGAACTGGACACAGTACTCCAGGTGTGGCCTCACCAGGGCAGAGGAGAGGGGGAGGATGACCTCCCTCGACCTGCTGGCCACACTCTTCTTGATGCACCCCAGGATGCCATTGGCCTTCTTGGCCACAAGGGCACATTGCTGGCTCATGGTCATCCTGTTGTCCACCAGGACTCCCAGGTCTCTTTCCACCGAGCTGCTCTCCAGCAGGTCAGCCCCCAACCTGGACTGGTGCAGGGGGTTATTACTCCCCAGGAGCAGCACCCTACACTTGCCCTCATTGAATTTCATAAGATTCCTCTCCGCCCAACTCTCCAGCCTGTCCAGGTCTCTCTGTATGGCGGCACAGCCTTCCGGTGTGTCAGCCACCCCCCCCAGCTTTGTGTCATCAGCAAACTTGCTTGAGAATGGGCTCTGGGGCCTATCTCTGGCTGTAAATCCAACCAGATGACTTCAGTTCCTACCTCTGTGTATTGCAGAGGCGAGTTCAGTGTTGCCTGCAAGGGGGGTGAAACAGCACGTCCTAAATTATTTGGTTTCTGTAGCACCTCTGGGTACCAGCCGCCTCTTCCCAGGCAGCCCGGAAGAGCCTGGGAGGCCATACAAGTATTCAGAGGCATCTTTCTGCAGGAGTATGAACTTGAGGAGAAGATTTAGCTCTGATTACTGACTAGTTCTTTCCATTGCAGTGTTCAAAATGCTATTCAAGCCAGTTTCTGGATGTGTTTGAGGCCCATCACATGGCCGTGGACTCAGTCAGCTGGAATCCCTACCACTTGAAAGTCTTCATTTCCTGCAGCTCTGACTGGACAGTCAAGATCTGGGATCACACCATCAAGTAAGTCCTGCTGGGTCTTGGCATGGATGGGAAGGTCCAGCCTGACATGCCAGCTGCACATGTCGACTCTGCGCATACCCCAGTCTCAGTTTCCCTCTTAGGTGTTGGTATTGCTAATTGCTCTCTTGCCTCTTTTTTTGCGGCTGATGACTCAGATTTGTACTCCCCAGGTATGCGGTGTAAGATTTAGCATTGGCTGCCCCAGGAACTTGCCAAGCAGTGCAGCTCAGCACAGAGCCTGACTGCTTCGCTTTGGACCTGGCTTTCTTCAGGCAGAACCTATTGTGGCAGGGTTATTCTTCTGGAGCAATGCTACAAAGAAATGTCAGGGACTGGCTTATGGCCTCAAGGGGCCAGATACCTCCTAACAGCCAGAGAGGAAAAAAAAAAAATTGGAATATTTAAAAATACATAATGAAGTTCAGAGTTAGTGGTTGAGGAATATCTGGTTTCAATCAGGAAATTGATTTTGTTGTAAATCAGTCAGAGTCAAATATTTCCTGTTGCCAATACTGCTCTAATATTCAATGTTGCTGTCAGAAGTCCAGAGACCAAAAATCACTTTTTCCCGTATGATTATTAACCAGAGAGACTCCATCATACCATGTGTGTTTGGGGGAAGCTTTCAAAATGTTTTCAGAAAGAAAGAAACATGCTACCTTTCTTCTCAATGCAGGAGGACCAATCCCAACCCATTTGGGTTGATGCTCAGCTTTGATTTGCCTTTGGCTCAGACCCTGGCTGGTATCTGACATAGAGAAATACCCTACCTCTCACTTCTGCAGCTGGCATGAAACAACACAGGCTGCAGCATCAAAGTGTTTATAGCTCAATGTTTCACTTCCAGAGCGGCGTGTTTAAATGAGTTCTCCCTGCGTCTTTTTTTACAGGACTCCGATGTTTATTTATGACCTGAATTCTGCTGTAGGGGATGTTGCATGGTCCCCTTATTCCTCCACGGTCTTTGCTGCAGTTACCACTGATGGCAAGGTGAGAGGCTGGGAGCAACACTGCTCTGATTTGAGCTGAAAGAAAGTCAAGGGAGATTAGGGTTGAGCATGGGGATGGGTCAGCCCAATTCTGGACAAGCATGTCAGGGAGCTGCAGATCCCCCACCAGCAGGAATCCACTATGGTGACAGGCTGAGTTGGCTGCAGCTTGCATGAGCTGCTTGCCTCAGGATGGCAGGGCCATTTTGGTAGCTCAAGGCCCTAAAAATATTAGTTCCTTTTTGCTTAGTCTGATTACAGAGGACACAGAAGTCATAAAGCAACAGAGATGAGGAAACCTTACTCCTTCTCCCCCTAAGGTCTACTACAACCCTACAAGCAACAAGGCTAGAAATCTTTCAGCTACAGCCCAATTATGCAAATAGCTGATGTTAAATCACAAATCAGAGGGCTTTTAGCAGATGCTGAGGGTCAGCTGCATATCTCATTGCAGCCTTGACAAACCCACCAGGAATGCATGTGGGCCCTATCCTCTAAGCACAGGTGCTTTTGGGGTGCCATCCCCCCCACACCCCGCCCCAACCTCTAGCATAAGCAAGCCAAACCTCCCTGCAGTCCTAGTTTGCTTCTCTTGCTCCGGGGATGGAGGTACTTAGAGGACAGAGAGGAAAGCACAGTTTTTTTCCTATGTTTTCCTGCCCTTGGCATGCATATCTCTGGGCATGAATTGCTCATTTCTTCTCAATGCTGCTCCTGCTCCGTTAAGGTAGGTGTTGCAAATGCATGCAAGTCCCTGCTTGCTCTCATGTTGACCGCATCAGTGCAAGTGTGCAGCTTGCATGTGCCAGGAGAAAAATACTTAACATGCTCTACGTGAAATCAGCTTATTGACTGGTGCACCCCTGGGGATGGAGAGATGACACTCCAGATCAGAGCACCCCTCGTACGAGCTGACATCAGGACATTGGTTCTGAACCTCCAAGATATAAAGAAGCAATAGAATAAAGTGGTTATATACTTATATTGATATTAAAAAATCAATTATAGTAATATGCCCAGGGTCAGCCAATAAAACTTTGTTGCAATTAAATAAAATCAACATTTTCCCACTGTGTGAGGCTGTGTCCAAGAGTAATGATGTGGTAATGAAGTACTTAGACCGGTCCTAATATTGAGATGATGGCAGTTATATTTTTGCCCCTAGCCATTCATCCTAGTACCTCAGGTGGTTAATTTGGGCCTGGCGAGTAGCCAGGGCACATAGCTATCTGTCAACACTGGTTTTGTACTGTAAGGCCACATTGCTCTGTCACCATGGGCTGTATGTTTTGCGGGTATAAATTGGAAAGTCTGTGCAGTTTGGCCAAATTACTCTAGCAAAAAGATGGCCTTTATATATCTCTACCATTGAATTGATGCCTTGGCAACTTTATTGCAGTTTAACCTTTATGTTATAGCAAAAAATTCATTTCACTGATACACTGGCTCAGGCTGTGAATTTGTCTCTACCAAGCTAAGCGATAGAAATCTCTTCACTGGGGCACCTGGTCTTCCTGGGAACCTCAGGATGCCACAGCCTGCAGAAAGCAGTGTTGATGCTCTTCCCTTGAAGGTAGGGTCAGGATTGGCCCTTGATTGGGCCCTTTGTTCATGGATCTGCTTCTCCCCATTCTCCCATATACCGAACAAAGGGCCTGCATGGATGAAATGAATGCATTCAGTGCTAAACGTCCTCTGACTTGTTTTCCACAAGTGAAGTTGTGTGTGTGCCCCCAAACCTGGCAAGGGTGCTGGTTATATTCACAGGTTTAACTGAACACTGGGGTGAGCAGTGCAGAGAACTGTGAGTACCCCAGCTGCGTCCTGGCACCTAACTGAGGGCAAGGGGATGGAGATGTCTGCAGGCACTGATACTTCCGGTGCAGCATGACCAGATAGAGGGTAAACACTGAGCATACTTGGACTTCTTATTCATGTGGTCAAGTTTCTGCAGTGATAGCTCATCTCTAGGGAGGCTTCTCACTCTATGGAGTGCTACTTACTTGGGCCAGGTCCTTTCTCAGACCTTTACCTGTTGCAGAGAAGATCCTATGGACTTGGCAAGAGTTTGTGCAATGGGGTCTTTCCATCCCACCCCTAGCTTGTCCTAGACACTGCTGGGTGACTCGTGTTGTAGCAGAGTCACATTAGCTGCAGCATCCATGGGCCTGGAGTTTGTATGAGGCTCTGGATAAGACAGAAGACTATCTGACTTGGCAGCACTGCACCCAGGGAGTCTCACCTTGGCTATCCTACCTTGGATCTAATTCAGTAATCCTAATTGGATCCTAATCCAGTAGGATCTAGTTCTGCTTTATGCCTTTAATCCCAGTCTCCGAGAAGAGCTGCCATCAGCCAGAAGCAGCCCGGAATTGCGCTGCCTAGGAAGAAAGGTCCAGGCAAGAGCTGCCTTCCCGTTGCAGTAGGCTGGCCAGGACGGATGCTGATAGAAATCCTGGGCCTCTATGTTAGCCACTAGCCATGCTGATTGCAGCAGGGTGTACCTGAGACATGGTTTAGTTTCTATTTTGAACAGAACCTTCTAGATCTGCAGTGGAAGCTGTTTACAGCCTTCTCATTCCTAAACATATTCTACTTTGTAGCAAAGCGCTCTTCTTGGGAATAACTCAGCACCTTACAAAGGGCAGTCTCCATTAATGCTGGAAAAAAATCTACATTAAGAGTATACAGAAAACTACAGGACATCAGCCAGAAAATAAAACATTAAAGGGCTCCTGTTCATAAACAGCTTCTAGCTTTGTATCCACACATAATTATGCCTGCAAAACTTGAAGGTTGCCTGGAGGTGATTTTAAAATCAGGCCCTAATTGCTGTCTTAAAGGGATACCTGTCGTATTTTGAAAAGCACATTTCCTTATTCAAGCTGATGCTATGTGTCCAAAACATGTGTATCAGCCCCCTGACTCCTAAAACCGACTTGGAAATTGGGGCATTTTAGAATCTAAGAATCTCTCAATCCCCATGAATCCAGGAGGTGGGGATTCAAGAAAAGCTGTAAATGTCAGGGGTATTATGATAAAATGTGTGTGTTGGAAGCTGGGCATCTGCTTCAGGCAGCACCACCTCTTCATAAATAACCTGAGTGTGCATGTTCTGCTGCTGGTGCAGTGGATACTAACTGCTACTACTGCTCTTTATCATGATCTGGGTAATTTCCTTAGTCTCCTGCTCTGCCTGATGGCCATTTTATTTCAGAAGGAGCATAAATGATTTGCAATGAAAATTGAAATAAAATAAAATGATCACTGAGACGTGCATGTCCATGCCAACACCACCCGGAAAAAACCTCCCAATTCTACAACTAGATGCCTAAATAAGTGGCCTGATTTTAAAAGGACTAGACAGCCAGCTGCTTTTATGGAAGCTAGTCTCTTCTGGATGCACCCAGAGTGGTTGCTATAGAGTATTCAGCTTTGGTTTCAATCATTGTACTAAGTCCACTGCAGTTTTGCTCTGTGATTGCATTTCAGATGACACTTACATTCCTTGAAGACACTGCAATGGTTCCTAAAGCAGACAGGTGGAGAGTTCCATTATTTCTAAACATGAGTCCTGCAGCTCAGTTGGCTGGCAGCAGCTCTGTGGTTCCTCCAGGCCATCTCCTACAGGGACCTAGGTGTGGATACTGACGTGATTAGCACGGAAATAAAATGAGGTTAGAGGATACCTAGTTTAGTCTAGGCTGTAAATGGTAAAAGCCTGACATGAAGAAAAAGGCTAGCTGGGATGAGAGACCTGCTTTGGACAGAAAAAAAATAATATGTGGAGGTGAATTTGGATGCCTGGACTCTTATATTTAGGGTGCAGGAAATCTGGAGATGATGGTCAGCTTATTGTAAGGACAGAGTGCAGAGAAATGTAGAGGAGTAGAATTCAATCCCTGCAGCATTCAGCAGGATTTGTCTTTGGGAGTTTGCTTTGAGCCTATCTCAAACTAAGCTTAAAGCAGAAAAAAAAAAGAAACATGTAAAAGCAGGAATCATACCTGAAATTTCCTTCTTGGGCTTCTTTTCCTTATTCAAAGAAAGTAAATAAATGGTGTTGGCAGGTTGTGCTGTACAGGGGCAATGCTGCAGACCTCCACATCTGGCTCATTTTGGGCATTTGGATGATTTCTTGTGCTGAATTCATGCATGAATTGTTACCCCTGCTAAAAAAGCCAAAGAAGGTGTCTGGATCCCCAGCTGTGGGCCACAGCTGCCCCATGCAATGGCTGTAATGGCATGGTCAAGCCGTTATGATTCAGCCTGGAGAAGGAACCCAGCAGCATCCTCCCAGTGCCTACAAGGAGGTCACCAAGAAGTTAGAAGCAAGCTCTTCACAGCAGTGCATGAAGGGATGATGAGACACAGCAGCTGAAATAAGTTGAAAAGAGAGTTTTGGACTGGATATAAGGAAAAACTTCCACTATGAAAGCAGTCAAGTAATGGAACAGCTTGCCCAGAGAGGTTGTGCCATCTCTGTCCATGGGGGTTTTCAAGACCAGATTGGGTAGGGCCTTGAGCAACCGCAGCTGACCTTGCTTTGGTCAGGATGTTGGAGTAGAGACTTCTGGGGCTGAGTAGAGACTGGAGTAGAGACTTCCAGCCTGAATTACCTTCTAACCCTGTGACACTGTGAAATGTCCTTGTGTGAGGAGGAGGATCCCAGGGGTTTTACAACAGGCTTGGGAGCATGCACTAAGTACAAGTCCATTTGCTTTCATCTTTTTGTAGTCTGTGTCCTTCATGGCTAATGCAGCAAGAACAAGGTGATGTTATAGCCGTCTTTAGTAAATATTGATAGCCTAAAGATAAATGCTATCGAAGTATGCACTCTGCAGAGAAAGCTACTCAGACATATGCTCCAGGGCTTTTCCCCATTACTGGAGCTGTTGACCTTTCAGGATGTGAAATACTTGAAAAAACCCAAACCTTCAGGAAATTAGCTAATGCTTTGTGCTGCTCAGGAAGTGAGTGTGCCCTTTCCTGCTTACATAAACGTATTTTACTGAACAACTGTTTTGTGTGAGAAGCCTTGAAGACCTGGTTCCTGTTGTATCTCACTTACAGGATAAGATGCTGAAGAAATGCCTGTTGTCTTGTTACTCATCCTTTCCCAGCTAAGAGAGAAACATTTGTTTAGCGCTGGCATGTGTGTGTGTTCATAGAGCAATTTGCAGAGACTTGCTGCCCATTTAGCATTGACCGGCAGCAAAAGCCAATCTCTTTAAAAGCATGAATGATTTTGCAGATAAGAGGCTTGCTAAACCTTCCAGGTTTGCAAATATTTCACTGGGTATTTTGAACCTAATCCTGTCTCTCCTTGTAAGGCGTGAATCAGGGGTGCCAGCAGACCTCTCAGCATCAGTCAGTGCTTTTGCCCACAGCAGTCAGGACTGTCAACCCCTCATAGCTACAGATGTCCTTGCTGCGCCTGAGTCTTTCCTCCTCCCCTTCTGCAGTAGCCTGTGGAGTTTGTCCATGCCTTATGGGGCCACTGCTAGCACTGCAGGGCTGGGACGGGGTGTCTCCTGGGTCTCTGCACCATGGCCGGCGCAATTGCTGGGGTGTGAATACATTAAATGAATGCAAGTTCCTTTGCCTGTCACCCAGAAGGACCTTTGAGTAGGCTGAAGTGGGTAGGGACCTTTTCAAAATGGCTTTAAAATTGCATTCACAGCATAAGTGGTTGTTTTCCGGTAAAACTGTTCATTTTCTTCTGCCACAAAACATAAAAGGCTCTTTTTTATTCCCTGATGAATCTTTGAGATTGATATGGACTGCTGGGCAGACTTATGTCTGCTTTAAAACAAGGGCTGGTGGCATGTCAAAGCTCAGTGAGGTAGATGGGCAGAGTCCCTGGAATTAATGCTGCCTGCACGTTGTGCCCGTTGGGCTGTCCTGCGTTTTCCCCCAGCCACCAGGCTCTCTGTGCACTGGCACTTCTCTCCCCTAGCTGCCGCTTTTAGGCAATAAAGCTGGCGTGGAAGACACTGATTTGCCCCGCAGGGTCTGAGCCCTCACCTCTATCCTGCTGCAGCTCCCATCCCATCACAGGGTGCTCTGGTGGGCTCTACGCCTCAAGATGTGCATCAGGCACCTCAGGACACTACTGCTCACTCACATCCCTTAGCTACTGAGTTGCAGGTGAGATGGCACTGTCAGCACAATATTTGGTTTCAGTGCAAAGTCAAAGTGATAAATTTAAACTCCTTTTGTCAGTGGCTTTGCAGGAATTGTTTCTCACACAGATGCTCACAGGCCAGTTTTTCATTACTAGACCTATTGCTCTTCCAAGTTATGAAATACAACATTTGGATGAAACCTACCTGCTGAGGTTAACTAGTTCATTCAGGTACACAGGAACCAAGCTTGCCTTTTCTGCTTGCATGGACAGGTGAGAGTGAAAAAATTATTTAGGCAGCATCTCCAAAGATTTCTTTGATTCACCTGTTAGAGTTCACATAAAGACCTACTGGAGGCACAGAGCCCATCAGAAGTATCTGCGGGAGTTTAGAAAGCTGTTCCTAGGTGCCTCTCTGCCCTTCATTATTGACCACCACTAAGAATGACCCCTCACTTAGGTTTCAATTTGCAAGTGGGAACAATTGGCATTGGGGCCACTGAGAGCCTCCAGCTAGTCTGCCCATCCTGCTGTACAGAGACAGCAGCTGCTGAACCTTGATGTTTATTGCTTGGCATTTTATAATGACCTGAAATCTGTGCTGGTTCGTTTTAAATGCCAGTCTCCAAACCGTGACAGTTTGATATCTGCCTTATGAACAGCTTTGCTGGCATGCCGGGGGGCTGCAGGTGGTAGAGAGCAGTGGCTGCTTCTCCCATCAGACTCGATGCTGCCCTTGCTTGTGCGACTGCCTGCATTCATCCGTGCCCCAGCTTCCAGCACTGACTCTCTGCTGGGGCATAGCCAGGACCCTGCCAACATGTGAGGACATAGAGCTTGGTCCTCATCTATGAGGACATAGTTTCAACCTGACACTGGGAGCTGGTCACAGTAGAGAGAGCGCAGGGATACTGGCACAGCTGGGATGCATTCACGTAGCACAGCCTGGGGAGATTTGCCCTGGGGAACATAAGGGACTGGTTGAAACAGTCTTCCTGTTCTTCACCAGGTGTTTGGGATGGGATGTCAGAGTAGGAAAGTGTCAGAGGACTGGAGGAAAGACTCTTTGCCCAGTATTCAGGAGCATGACAGTGGAGGAGAGATTAGGCAGCCTAAATATGCTATCCAGAAAGATTCTGGGACAAATCATTGAATGGTCTATTTCTAAGCACTGGTAGATAAAAAACCAGCCAGTCTAGTAAGGCTTTAGTAACGCTAAAACTGATCTAATACTGTTCTTGAGAGTAATAGGCCTGGTAGATCAGAGGAACAAGATGTAATACAAGCTTACAGGTTGGCTTCGGGAACACTTTTGGGACAAGCCCCTAAGAAAACTGCAAGGCAGGGAGAAGGTGGATGTGACACGATGGAAGTCATCTTCGGCAGAGTGTGCAGTGCATCTAGGGATGCTTCAGGGACTGGGGCTGAAACACAGCAGTAATTCTGGGGGGAATTAGCCGACAGGACTTACAAACGCTGAAATTGTAAATGAGCTCAACAACCTCACCAGCAATTTGCAATCAGTAGAGTAAAATTCAATAAAGGCACAAACCAAATGTGCAATATGAAATGAGCATTAATTGGGGAAGCAGCAGGACTGTAAGGGAGGCTGGGGACTGCCTGTGCTGCCGTGCTCTCGCTAACACTGTGCTGCTGAGTCAAACCCTGGGAGAGTCACCCCATGAGCACCACCGGGGCTCAGGCTGGACGTTGGACGCTGGTCTCTAAGGAAGGTTCATGTCCGCTGTTGCATTAGGGATTGCAGCGTAGCGCAGAGGTACCGGCTGCTGTCATCAGCCCAGCTATTGCAGGAGTTCAGCACAGATTAGTTTCTCTGTTTGATTTTCACCTTTCAGAACTGATTTGGAAAGTAACATTAAATTTAGTACAAAAGTGAAGAGCAGAAGGAGGCTTTGTGATTCATTCCAAAGCATCAAAGCATGCTATTAATGTTAAAGAGGGGGGAAAAAAAAAAAGAGTCACAGGCAACGTAACAGAAATCATATTAGACAAAACTGAAGTGCACCCAGCTCAGGGGTAGGATGTATCAGCTCTTTAGCACCAGATAACAGCATTCAGAAGTGTGCAGGACCGAGACATGAAAGAGATTATCCTAATCACTGAGGCTCTCGGAGCAGAGTCGGGCTGGCAGAAGTGGTTACTGACAAGGAAGTTAGCTTGGATAAACAAGCACTTTCTTGTAAAACAATGTTACAGGGTTTCCAGAAGAGGTCAGATGGTCCTCAGCCTGTCGGAATGAATGGCAGCTCTTCTATGTGCTGAGGCTTTGATTTCTTCCTGACTCGTGGGAGCTGAGTCAAATCAGCTGAGGCTGATGCTGTTTTCGTACCATGTCAAATTGGGAGCGACCCAGTTCTTGCTGAATGAAGAAAAGCTGAGAGATGCAGCCCTACAGTGAAGCAACTCCCACAGTTAAGCCAGGTGACAGGGACATTCTCATTAAGCCTGTGTCACCACCCTGGAGCAGCGGGCTGGGATGCTGCAGGGCAGGGCGATGTTCTTAGCCCTTCCCTGTGCCCCAGGACATGCAGCCAGCTCCCGGCTGGCAAAGTTTACTCAGCTCAGCCCAAAAAGCAGCTTTCACAGATGCCTGCTCATCCTCCCAAGCTCAAAGCTACTTCTGAAAATACCCGTAACAGATCTGGGGTCTATACTTTCATCAGTAGCATGAAAGTGCTGTGAAAGCCTGTAAATTCTATGATCACTCTGGTGCTGGTATCGGCACAGACAAGGACCAGCATTCCTGTGTTGTCACCTCAGAAGCAGGGAGGCAATGAATGTTTTCTGAGCCAGGTCTCCTTTCCTCCTGCCAAGCCCCTGACTGCCCTGCATGTCAGAGGGACCAAGGATTGTCTTACAACCCTTATTTGTAACTACAAAATGTCCTCTTAGAGTATATTAACTGTATTGGAGGCTGTTCTGGCTGCAGTGGAGTATAGAAATCACACAAAGTAAGGCCTCCACCACATGGCAGCTTGGCTTTGATGCAAGTTGGGGCTGCCTTGCCGGCCCAGTGCCTTTAGGATGCTCCAGCAGCTGCCTTGGTGCTAGACAGGGGCTGGGGGTGGCCTGCCCACTTGTTAAATATGTTACCTGAGAGTTTGAAACAAATCATCTGTGGAGTTTGCAAATGGATAAGGTATCATGATTCAGTCAAGAAAATGAGGTAAATCCATCACAAGGACAGTGAAAGCCAAGCAGTGAAAGAGATGTCAACTGGTAAAGGGCAGCATGATATTAAATTATCCCTCACCTTTTGCTCTTGCACTGATTTTGTTCTTTGTTGCCATGTTACCAGGTACATCTGCCTTTTTCTTACACACACATGTATTTCCCCCCAGCCTTGGTTCTGGTTGTCATCAGGTTGTTTTTGAGCATGCTAGCATTGTCCAGACCCCTGCTGTGGAATGAAGCCTTGTAAGCCTGGAAGAAAAGGACAGCAAAAGCTGCAGCCACTGCAGACCCAGTGTGTGTTCGAGGCATATAATAAAGGCAGGGTAGGTCAAAGTAGCTCTTCAGCTCCCTTCTTCATGGGCCACAAAAGTCAAGTAGTTTGTTCTGCTGGCAGAGAGCTTGGCTGCTTTTGGGTGGTGTGGTTTGGAGGGTCCAGGTCTCCCCCAGGTCCCCCGGCATTTCCCTCCCTGGGCTCGTCAGGCTGCTGTGCCGCAGGGCACGGGGTGACAGCAGAGTATAGGGACGGAGGGGTCCAAGTCACCTCGGAGCTGCTGAGCAGATGAAAGGCTGGGCTGACTTTCAGGCTCTACGTGCAATTTGCAGAGCAGGTGGGGAGAAATGAGATGTTCAAAACTCTGAATGTGTTTTTATGCTGGAGCTATGGTAATGGCCTTGGATGTGTACTGTGCCATGCTTACAGAGCAGCCGTGCGGAGCCTCAGTGGGGAACCGCTAGATTTTGGGAGGTGGAATACATTTGTGTGATTCATAGACAGAGGAGCTGTTGGTCTGGATGCAACTGAGCTGGTTTTCTTCTCTGGCTGTTTGAGAGTCAGGCATCAAAGCAGCTCATTTATGTCAAATATTTCTGCAACTGTAACACAGCAGAGTTAGATCCATTATTGCCTGTGCATCAGGTATGGAGGCTCTGTTGTTACCCTGATGGTAATTTAAAAATGTTCATCTTGAATAAAAAGCATCAGACAGAGACTGCAAGGCTCACCTGATCTCATCTCA
This sequence comes from Dromas ardeola, assembly GCA_013398915.1. Lineage (NCBI taxonomy): Eukaryota > Metazoa > Chordata > Aves > Charadriiformes > Dromadidae > Dromas > Dromas ardeola. Next base: position 794,289 of record VYZM01003738.1, on the reverse strand, counting down.
GATATAGCTGGGCATCTACCTAAATTCAGTGCGCCTTTTCAGGGGCTACTGACTTACCAGAGTTACTGTCCTTCCATCAGAGATGTTTGCTTTGAGCATCTGCCTGGCATATCTACCATCAGACTGTCCAGCACGTTGATATTGTGAGTCTAGGTTTCTTCTGATGGTTGTTGATGCCAGATCATAAATCCCCATGCTGCAAGGAACTGTTTAGCTCAACAGCTTGGGCCTCATTTGGAGGGTGGTACGTGTCCTCCTGCACTTCCTTGAGGTGGGCATGCAGGTCTACAGGGACCATAAATAAAATAGCTGTTGGAGTCATTGGTTACTGCCCCAGGCTTTATTCTCCCTGGGGATCTGCAGCAAAGGTAGGGGAAGCATAGGATAGTTCTTGCACTTTCCTATTTCAGACATTTTCAGATTTCTTCTACCTCTCCGTCCATGCCTCTCCCCAGGTTTCTTGTTCTTGGAGTCTGATTTATGTCCCTCCAAGAAAGTGGACATGTAATGTTCCTAAGGACTCTGTAACAAAAGAACTGAAATGCCCTTTGCCATTATCTGAATGTGTATTACCAGAAAGAATTAAGATGTCTGCTGTGATCTGCAAGCAGCAGGGCTGCAGACCTTGCAGGTCCCTGATTTGTTTCTACAGTATCTGCAGAAAGTATCTCATAAAAGTGAGTTTATTGTCAGGAGGCTCCAACTCCCTCTCTGGGTACATGCACCACAGTGGAAACACTTTTTGAGGGCTGAAAATCAGAGGTTTGAAACCTCCATTCTGTAGTTTCTAAGCTGCTCCCGCATGAGTGTGGGTGAGTAAATGTGGTAGCCCCAGGTCTCAGCATCTGCAGGGCTGGGACCAGCCTAGGCAGCATGAGAAGAAGTGGTGTGCAGAGCTGGCAGGAAAGAGGGGGCTATTCAGAGGGGGACCTTCACTGGTTTGTGAGCTCTGACAAGGATATTGCTTTGACGTGCTTTTTGTTCCTACACAGTTCTCAGTACCATTAAAACTCAAGCTGGTGTCCCAGCACAGAGCACCACACTGCCGTGGTGACCTATGCTGTCTTCCCATCAAAGTTACACTTTCTGCTTGAGCGACCCTGAGCAAGTTACTGTGTTTCCCGTGGATTTGTTGAACGGTGAAGCGTCACATTCTGGCAAGTGTCACTGCCTTGCTGTGTTGCTGGAGATAAAAGTTTGGGTGATGCTCTGGTACTGAGCGAGGCATCAGGGGCCAGGTGGGTGGAAACAGCCTGCCCTGTGAGCAGTAAGAGCCCAGGATGATGTGGCACCTTATATGTCAGTGAAGATGTAAATATGCTTATCCGCCACATGTGGAAAGTTATACAAATGCCAGCCCTCAGCAAAAATGCCCATTTGTACCAGCGGCCTGCCAGTGTCTGGGTGGCAGCTCTCATCTGGGTGCTGCTGGATGAGTGCCTGAGAAGAAGGGTGCCCTGTGGGGTGTCTCTGGCTCTGGTCATCCCAGCTCCCCATGAGTCTGATACTCGAGTCACACATGAGGTTGGGTGGCACTTCTGTGGGTTGCGGTTGCACTTCTCTGGGTCATATACTCAGAGAGGGCTCATTTGCAAAACCTGAGAGGCTGTCTTTGCATGTAAGCAGTGATCTATAGTCCGGAGGGACAGGGGCCACCGGGGCAGTGGGATGGAAAGAAGCAGTACACTGTTTGGTGAGTCTCTGGGGTGGGAGATACATCTGGAGCCTACTCCATAATCCTTAAGCCCAGGACCTGAGCCAGCAGGGCAGCTCATGGGACTAGGAACCTCAAGGGAGAGCTGCAGGTTTTCAGTATCCCATTCTTTGGGCAGAAAGCCCTGCCCCAAGCCCCAGGCAGATCTGCAGATGGTGCTGGTCACATGCAGCTCTGCTGCTTTGCAGCACTGTTAAGCTGCCTCAAGTGTTGTGGGAAGCCCCGTGCCCCTTTTTGGGTTACTCCCAAAGCACCAATAACAGTGTGGTCTGACCGCATTTCCCTCCTCCTGAGAGTGCCTCTAAGCCTCTAAATGAAAGCCTCTGCGGTCCTTCCTAACGGCTGTGTCCCACCCCTCCATCTGGAGCATCTGACAGCTGATATGAGGCTGATGTTTCCAGCTGAAGAACTGAAATAGTTTGTTCTTTTCCATGATTCCCTTGGCAAAGGAAAACAAGCCCATTTGTTTAGAAGCTCATAAAAGAGGAGCTTTATAGTAGGAACATTCATAAACTTGTTTGCTTTTGACCTTCTCCGCATTGCTGATGGTTTCGAGTTCTTGTCCCAGGCATTGTGCTTGTCTGGGCTGTTAGTGACATTTTTGAAAAACAGCCTCACCCAGAGTAATTTGCATTGCTCAGCACTCTGACACTGAGCCTTCAGACATGCCGTCTTTCTCCACGGCAGGGCTGGATAGGGTGCGCAGGTTTGATACATTGACAGCCTTATAGAAGACCAGTGCAGACCTGTCTGCCAAAGAGAAACATGGCCACTAATTCCATGTTGCTTTTTTTACTAGATTAATTGATGCTACTCAAGCAGTGGGCATTTCTCAGGCTCTTAGGTCATTAAGCATTGAGCTTGCACCATTGGAGGGCGGGAGGTGAATCATGCCCTTCAATTAATAAAAATATATTCTGTGAAGGCAAGCAATTAAGTCTTCAGTGGGTCATGGGGGGCTGATATGCTTGAAAGAGAGCTTGTTCCTTTTCAGAGATAGTAAGACAGCAGGCGTAAAATACAAGCCAGTACAGCCACCTTTATTTATGCCTAGAGGTAGGAAATTCAGATTACCTTGGCTGGACTGTGGGACCTCAAGCGTCAGGTCTAGATTCAGAATTTAATACTGGCATCTGATATTTTGAGCAGATAAAAATGAAGTATTTTTTTCCACCTATGTTTCTGTTGACTGGGGAAGGACTCTCCAAACAGCAGATCCTTACCTGTGGCTGAGGCTTTGGATTCCCTTCTTGAATTATACTGTCATATATTTCTTCAAAATATGTCTGAGAACCCTGTCCATGCTTCAAGCTCTTCCTCATCTGAAAAAGTGTTACTTTCCTTCAGTGGGTGGAGGCTTCCTCATCTTGTTTTCTGCATCTGTAAAACCCATGCATGGTTCTCCTGCCCAGACCAAGGAGATCACAAATTGGTAAATGTTGAGTCCTACGAAGGCACAGCAGCTCATGAGGCTGCCTTGGACCTGTGCTTGCACATTGCCTATCTCTTTGCTATACATGGACTCAGATAAAATTCACCAATTCATTGGACTGTGATGGGAAAGTACATGTACTGATTTGATACAAAATCTTCCATGCTCTTTGGAATAAGCTTTTATAGGGGAACACTGCCCGATTTCAGATAATTCCTCGATTCAAATTGTGAGCATGGCACAATGTTGAAATAATATGTCTCATCTGTCTCCTAAGTGCTGGTAAACAACACACAGCTGGCAGGAGATGTACAAGTAGTTCAGTACTAATTTCCCCCGTATTCCCACTGTACTTGTTAGCATGAAATACTCCCTTCCTTAGTTTTTATGAAGACAGAAAAGGGAAAAGAAACATAAGGCTGAAATTCTGCACAGTGGATTCAAGGTGGGAGTCCAGCATGCTGGAGATTGCTCGCTTCAGCACCGGGGGAAGAGAGGGACGTCATGTTTTATTAGTCTTTACAGGCAGTATCAGTGACAGGAGCTAATTGCAATTATTGGGAGGTAATGTTAAGTTAACACATTCTCTCAAGTTACTATGACTGTTACCTCTGGAGTTATGATGAAACACACATTGTCATGCAGTCAGTGCTGTGGCAGGTCTGTGTCACTGCTGTGTCAGTGCCGTATGTCTGAGGTCTGTGACACTGGGAATCCCGCTTGAGCGTGGCCTTGGGTGGGTCTCCCTCCATCCTCACCTTTCCCGTTTGGCCAGTCTTTACCTGGCACTTCTCTGGATGCAGTGGGAGAAGGATGTGCGTGCAGGCATAGCATCCAAAGCAGCTGGACTGGAGTGGGCTGCCACCACCAAGCTGTCCTGTGCTGTGCATTTGCCTGTGCTTCCCTGGCTTTACTACAGGTTACATCCTTAATCATGCTGCCCATGTTCCCATCAGTTCCCTATTAATTACCGGTTTGAGTCTTTAATGTTATTATTAAGCTGGAAATGTTGGAAAGCTCTGCAATAACGGGTAAGAAGTATTTCTGACAGCATTCCCCACTTTGTGCATCAATCTGTGTTAGACTCTGATTTAACACCTGGTTGTCTCATTACTTGCAGCACTAAGAAGAGAGATTAAGACCTGTGGGGTTGGCAGTGCTGGCTCTGATCCTTCTCTGGTCTGGATGAGCTGGAGCCTTTCCAAGGGTCTTGGAAAAAGCTTGCACCCACAGCAGGGAACTGGTCCTCATTCCGTGAGTCCCTGCAGGAGGGGGACAGTCCCTCAAAAGCAGCAGGCAGCTTCTGCACACTGGTTACTTAAAAGAGGACAAAGGCCCTGACTGCAGATGGTAATTGTGTGCTGAGGCTGCCTTTCTGTGGGACCTTTTCTCTCTGATTTCTCCAGCCATCATTCTGCAGCTGAGGGATGTTCTTGCCTGATTAATCACTTTTGTGTTCTTTGCCTTTTTTTCCCCAGGCCCATGTGTTTGATCTGAGCATTAATAAGTATGAAGCTCTCTGCACCCAGCTAGTGGTGGCCAAGAAGAAAAATAAAATAACCCATATCCAGTTTAACCCTGTCTACCCTGTTGTCATCATTGGAGATGAACGAGGCCACGTTACCTCCTTGAAGCTCTCTCCCAATCTGCGCAAGATGCCCAAGGTAAGGACAACCTGCATTCCCCTAATTGAGGTACCAAACCACAACAGGTCTCTTCATGCCTTATCACTGTCCCCTCTCCTTCCGTGCCATGATGTTGGTAAAGCTGCTCTCTAGAAAGGTGCTTAAGAATACCTCAAGCCTTTTGGGTAGGATGCCAGGGGTGTTGGATGTCAGGGTCTGTGTTCCTGTGTGAGTAAGAATGCTCAGTTCTCTCCTGGGCAGGAGAAGGGACTGGTGGGAAGGGAGTTTGCTGTCTGTGGGCACTTTCTCACCATGGTCCAGACAAGCTCAGAAGCTCTACAGAGAGTGATTTGTTTCCCAAAGCTCACACCTTTTCTGAGCTTTGGGTTTTGTTTGCAAAACTCCTTTAAACCAAGTAAAGGAGGTCCTAACTCCTTCCCAGGTCCTCCCACAGAGCGCATCCTGCCTGTCTTCTTGCAATCCTGAATCATCAAAGCCTATTCCCTGACCACCATGTCATCTCTCCTGTAAATGAGCAAGCACTGTCTTTAGTTTGTGCAGAGACTTGGGATTCTTGTCTCAAGTGACAGCAAGGAGATGCATGTGCCTCTGTGAGTTGGTGAAGCCCCTTTTCCCACCCAGCCATAAGGGCCAGTTGTGAAGGGTGATGACCTCTCCCACATGGATCCTTTACTAGACTTTATTTCTGGGCTTCATTCATCTGTGAGCTGAATAGCTGTAAATGCAGTGTCCTTTCTGAGCCCATGTAATCCTCATATCCGGTTGTCTCTTGTTTAGTGGAGCTTTTTCAATTTCAGGCTTTTTAGAACTGATCCAAGAAAGCAGTCTCTCAAGATGATCATCTTTTATTTATATACCTCCTAAGGTTTTATATACTCTACTAACCCACTGTATTAGGCAGGGTCTTTGGCCAGGAACTAATCACCCTTGTGTCATTCCAGAGTCTTCTGAGTGATTTTTAAAAAGTTCCTTCAGCCACAGACCACTGGAAATGTGAATCTTCCCTGTGCTGAGAGGGCATAGAAAGCAGTGTAACATGGCAGTCTGTTTGGGGCTGGGCACAGGAGCTGTGGAGGAGAATTCTTATATGCTCTTCTATTTCCATCAAAACCACAGCCCGAGACCATCTGAGCTCTCAGGGCTGTCATCAGCTTGGCTCAGGACAAGTTCCCTGGTTGCTTTTCGAGTCCTTCCTGGGTGTGGGCAAGCACTCTGTCTGCTGTGGACCCTGGCTGCATAAAGGTTCAGTGGTGGAGGTGGGTCACACACACACAGACGTGACTGCTCTCCTCCACACCCCAGCTGTGGGCTGAGCGGCACCCAGCAATACTGCGCTGTGCATCAGAAAGAATTTGAATGTCTCCTTCCACTCCTGGTGGCCAGCAGCAGCCCTCGGTGCAGGTATGAACGTCGTCATCTCCCTTTGCCAACTTTCTTCAGAGGCAAATTTCATGTTGTTGACAAAGCAGTTTAAACTGGGAGTTCAGGAGTGGCTCATCACTTATTGCTGACCTTAAACCAATAGGTACCATATCCCAGGCAACATATAAATGGGATGGAAATGGACTCTGCTGCTCTGGTGTTATTAAGCTATCAGTCTTCTGCTTGCTTGTTTAGGTTTGAAGGGAAACTAAACACTGAAATAAATGTTTTCTGCACATGCGGAGAAGAAGTAGGGGTGTTCAGGCATGGCTGGTGATGTGTGCAGGTCCCCTGGCTACAGCCAGCTCTTCTCTGAAAGAGATGAGAATTTAAAGCAGATGACATGCAGCGTGGTGGCAAAATGATGGATCTGGCCCAGCCAGCTCCGCATCCGTTCTGTGCCACAAGTGGACAAGTGAGCTGGGTCTCTGAGCCCATCTTTTGTGGCTGATGTGGCATCTGCTGCGCCAAATTCCGGTGTCTGGGACCCTGTGGTGAGGAGGTTTAGCTGCTGCAAAAGGGTGCTTTAACAGAGGGAAATCAAACCCCGGCAGAACAGGCAGTGCAATCCACTGTGTCATCCTGTCCACCTCTTTCCTGTGCTAGCAGCAGCCTTTCTTGTCCTTAGTTAGCAGCAAGCCTCCAGCCGTGTTTGCAAGAGTATCATCTCACTGTGGGGAGTCAGATGTACTTCCAGAGTATTGATCCTGGCTCCACTGAAGATCGAGTCAGCATGCTCTTTAAACCTTTACCCTGTGCAGCCAGCTTTCCTCTGTAAAATGACTTCACTTCTTCCTCTTTTCTGGGAGTCCCCAGAGCCAAGTTAACAGTCACGGAACAGCCATAGATTTTTGTAAGTGGAGAGGGTCCATGTCCTGGCACCCCAGCTGCCTCCTTGCAGGTAGAGAAACCTGTCTGTTTGGTACCCGGGTACCCCAGTCTATTGTCTCCAGCACTTGATCCCTGCAGACCCCAGTGTGGAAACCTGCCTGACACCCAGGAGGATAAGCCTGACAACCCTTCTCACCCAGGAGGATAAGTCATGGCCAGTGCTTCTGGAGGTTGAGGCCTTCACACCAATCTGCGAGCTCAGCTGCCTGGTCTTGTTTCTGTCAACTCTTTTGGAGATGGGAAGGTGCCTTTTGCTGAGGTCTGGCAGAACTCCGGGTGCATAAATAGCTCATCCAGGTCCCACTGCCCCTCTGTTTCACACTGGTGTCACAGGGGTTTGCCTGTGAAACTTCTCCACCAGCTTCCCACACAGCTGGGACAGCTGCTTTTGACAGGTATGACAGGCAGACTAATCACCCTTTTTTGAGAGAGCTCTTAATAGCCACATGTCACTCCAAACCCCATTTTTCCCCTAAAAATAGGTGTGGTGCTGTCTGCTCCATGTTCTGCAGATTCCTTGGCTGTTGCTGGGCTTCCAAGATAGGGCTCACCAAGAGAGACTGAGCTGACTTCGTCCCGGTGGGATTTCAGCTGTTCTGAATTTATTCTGGTTTGCCTGTTAGTTAAAGCCAGTGTGGTGAATAAGTGGAAGCAGGGAGGGTAAGGGCTCCTGGGTTCTTGTCAGACCTTGGTTCATTCCTCTCAGGAGAGATGAATGTCCTTGAGCAAAGAGGGGAGGTTCAAGAGCTCTTTAAATAGCTTGCCGGGTTGATCTGCAGCTTAATTAATTCATGTTTGTAAAACACTTTGGGATCTTTAAGAAGTGTTATTTAATACTCTGAGTTTTGCTGTCAGCGGTGTTAGCGCAGCCTCATTTATGAACATTTGGCAGAGAAAATATGCCAAGGGGGGAACTTTTCAAAAGCCCTCAGGTGGCATTTTCAGAAGTTACTTTCATCAAGACACCCAGTAAAAGCTTAAAAAAATGCCTAAATCTCCCATCACTCTCCTCCTAAATCATTTAGTGGCACATCGGAAAAGGTGCATTTGTTGTTGAGAGGAAGCTGGGGACAGGAGCTCTGCCACCTATCAGGCACTTGTGTCAAGGGTACATCTATGTGCACAGAGGGTACAGAGGTCCCTGTGCTCGTGCCAAGCAGGCATCCCTGTGTCTTTGCCCTGATGATTTGGGTCCTGGAGCCCTCCCTAGCCCTACAGCATGAAGTCTCTGGGGTGCGACAGAGACATCCCCTTGCCCCGAGGCAGTGAGCTGTATTTATTTCCATGAGGTATGTTCCTGGTAGAGGTTTTCTGTGCCTATTGCTGTTGTCTCCAGATTGCGTGAGTCCCCTGGGAGTCCTGGGAAGTCCTCTGGGAACACACTACCCAACTGCTAAGCACCAGCTCCAAGAGTCTGGGAAGCATGGAGGCTGGGGGGGCAAAGATAGCTGAACCCAAACCTTGTGGGAAGAGCAACGATGAGGCAGAGAGCAAAGCTTGCTGAAGGTGGGTTTGCAACGCTGAACACCCATCTCCCTGAGCACCCAGCCCTGCTTGGGCAGAAAGCTCATGCCAACAGATATTGTCCTGTGCAAGAAGACCTGGTGAAACTAGATTGGGTCCTTCTGCTCGGAGCTCAGAGGTGGGACAGAAATACTTGCAGTATTTTAAGATGCAGCAGTAGGAACAAGTGGCTCCCTGCTGTCGTCCAAACCTCTTTTGGACTCCAAGCGCTCCTTAAATATTGCAGTGTTTGTCAGGCAGGAATTGTTTAGCTAATAAAGTACCATTCCTAATTTGTAACAACCTTGGTGGTTGAGTTCACCCAAGGGAAGCATTGCTGGAAGAAGAATCAGTTTGGGGCAGAGCTGTTTAATTAGTAAGCCATCCAGGTTTCATTCAAGGGTTGGAAGAAATTAAAGCATTTTGTCATCACAGTCAGAAGGATGTAGCTGCTCATGGGCTTTGGTTTGTTTTTAAAAAACTGCTAAAATAGCCTGGCACAACCCCTGCCAATGCCAAAAGTAAGCAGGAGATAGTCAAAAAAGTGTGAAGAGTTTTTAGAAATGTTGGGAGACCACAGTGGAGTGGGAGTAGAAAAGAAAGCAGGTCAAAGAAAGGTTACAATACAGCATTTACTGAGGCTAAGGCAAATTTCTTGGCCAGTACCCAGACTGACAGACAAGGAGGCAGCCAGCTTCTTGGCCTGATGCTTGTCTTGGGTATTTATCTTGGATTATCTAGGATGATTATCTCAGTCTCTGTTCCTGCTACTGGTTTCTTCACATGCAAGTCACCTCTTTTTCTGTCCCTCGGGAACAATCGCGTTACTTCCCAGGCAGTAAATCGTGGCTGGCAGGGTCTGGCTGGGCATGAGTGGAGTGGGAAGAGGATCATGGCTGCTCGCCCATCCCAGGACACGGTGGCAGGGCTGTGCGTGGGTCAGGAGCTGCAGGCACACACCTGCAAGTCCCACACTGGGTGCCTGTGAGCAGCTTGTGGTGTGGGTTGAAGCAAGGAAGCATGGGGTGGTTCTGAGCCTTCTTATCCGTGTGCAGATGCTGGGCAGCTGCTCCACTCTCTCTGCACCTTATCACATCAGCCAGTGTCCCCTCCAGAATCTTTGTGCCTTTTTGCAGCCCTGATGATTTTGCCCTTGGCCAGATCCAGCCCAAGGCTGCTCAGCCAGGGAAGGGGCATTGGGTTTTGCTGCCTGAAACACTTTGGCTCTTTGACCATAGCTGGTAGCAGGGTCTGGAAGGGATCGGTTAGGATTTGGGGGACTGTGATGGACAGTGGGAGGATGTTGAGGTTTTCAGGAGGTGAAGAAGGGAAGGTGATTTGAGGAAGATTGGTGGAAGTATGCGAAGTTCTAGGGAGATGGTAGGATGGTGGCTGAAATCTCTGCTTAAGCCTATACCCCTCCCCAGCCCTGCCGCCTTTGCTGTCTCTGGGGCTTGAGGTTGCTTCCTTCTCATACTCCCCAGCAGCACCCACTGCACATAGTGCTTTCTCAATAAGGGGCCCTGGTTTTGTCCCTGTACCCAGCTTCAGTGGGATGCAGTTTGGGTCCAGAGCTGGTACTAAGCTAGGACAGTGTGGACAGACAATGGGATGCTTGATCCTGAACCTCACTGCTTTGGAAGGTGGGGAGAAACTTGAAGGAGTTAAGGATCAGGAGATTGTTTCTGGTCTTAGTGTTTTCCTGTAACTGTGGGAGGTGTTTCAGTAGCTGTAAATGATGAACCGACCAGCACGGGAAGATGAATCTGAACTCCCTCCTTCTGTCCCAGGAGGTACAGTCCATCTGCATGTGGAATTGTATTTACAGATGGAAGCTATGAATTAGATACATTCTCCAAGGTCACATCAGTCCTGGACTGGTGAGTGGTTTAGCACTGAGGGAAGTACATTTTGTCCCCAAACTTTCTATTTGAACAGCTTTCATGTGATACCATTCTGCCTGAGAGAAAAGCACTTGCCTCTCCTCTCTAAACAGCTCTAGTCTTGCTTTTCTAGTGGTGTAATTCCTAGTCCCTCTGTTTTCATGCAAATGCTCTTCTCTCGTTGAGATTCCAGCAGTCACTTCTGTGCTGTTCAAGCAGTGGCCAATTTCCTTGTGTCTCTTCAGGGCTGGCTAATTACGCAGTGACCCAAAAGCACAGAGCACAAGCAGTGCTGAAGGAATTTGGCGGTGAGCACTGTTGTGCCTTGCCTACATCAGGACTGCCTCCTCCAGATGCAGCTTGGCCCCCTGATAAGGAGGCACACACAAATAAGCTTGGGTCTCCTAAAAACTGACCTGCAGCTTGATGGCTTTGCTTCCTCTGAGATTTGCAAATGCTTTTTGATTTCCTTTCAGTCCTTCCCCTGTTATTTAGTCTAGTTGCAGATAGCTGCTCTCTGTACTGTTAGGGGAAGAGCTGAGCACTGTGGGGTGGGTCCAGGGACTCATGAAACCCTATTTCTGCCCATTTGCAGCTTTCTGTGTCGCTTGTGTAGGCCAGGTAAGGATGTATGCACCAGCATTGACTCCTTGGTATAGGAAGGAAACACAGTGCTGGGGGCCTTCAAGAAGAGTGGGTTAGAGACACCTCTGTAGGGACAGGTCGCTCTGAGCCTATCTTGGAGCAGGAAGGGCTGGGGGAGGTTGCTGTGACAGTCCCCACTGTCGGCAGATGCTGGCCCTAGCACACACTGAGGCCAGCAAGAGGCCATACTGCTTGTCTGCAGCTTGCCAGGGTGTGAGCAGCATTCCTTGTGACCTGCGGCAGTTTTGCTATGCAGATCTGTGACTCATAATTGTAAATCAACATCTACCGAAGGGGATACTGACGTGCACTGACAACAGCAGGCTCCCCTGCCCCTTCTGCCCGCTCCTTCCCTGCCACGCGTTCCTGCCCTGCCACTGTGCTGGGAAACCCAAGACCTTCACAAGCCCATGGGATCCCTTCTTCCTCCACTGTCCCACATCAGGATATCTCCCAATCTAGTGTAGCCTGAGATAAAATTAGGGGACTTTTTAGTCCTGGAATGCTGTTTCTTGGGAAAGGAGATAGGTCGTGTGCTAGCAGGCCCTGGTCCTTCTTGGGTAGAACTGAAGCCTTTGGATATTAATCTGGAAACCATATCCACTGTGCACAGGAGAGTGTCTCTACGGCACAAATCCAGATGTCCAAGAGTGTAGCACCACAGGTACAACGAGTTCTGGATCCCGGACAGAGATGAGGCAACCTTAGACACTAGCACTGTTTGGAGAGCTAACTCAAACAAGTCAGCAGTAGGTCTAAAGGACTTGAATCTTCTCTCATTAAATGAGTTTTCTTCATTTTTGGAGAAATAACTTTTGGGTTGCATCAGACTGCGTGAAGGGAGAAAAGAGCTCTATGTAACTCTGGTATTGCTGAACCCCAAGATTAAAGAGCTGGGCTTGTTCTTTTCACTGGTCCTGGCCGTGTATCTTCAGCCTTATTTTTGTTGTGTAATGTCACTTTCTGTGACCGCTGTGTTTGGCAGTTGGTGAAGAGACAACATAAGCGTATTTGCAAGTTATTTTAAGCTGAAGTCAATTCTCAGTGGTCAGGATGAAGTGTGTTTGGTATGTTAAATGGAAACATTGGCAATTGGAGCAAGAAAAGGTCCCATTTTAAGAAAATTCAATAGTACTTATAAATTATTTCTGAAGTGCAAGTCTCATCCTGTGAGGTGCTGCGTGCTGTCAGAGGGACACTGACAAAGCCGGGAGGACTGACTTTGACTGTCTAGTTTCCTCTTTGAACATCTGTGTAATAAAAAGGGTTGCCTATGTTTCAAAGTGATGCAGGACTGCTCCATTTTGCAGGACGAGGTGTCTGGAGAAAAATGCTAGGGGTATTTGTTTTTCTGATCAATAATAGTCAAGTCACTGAGCTAAATGCCCTGCTCTAGACGTAAATCTGGTGTGTGTCCATTAAATTTGCTGTCCTCTGGGTATTCAAGAGTAACTGAAATCTGAGTTTGGCCAAGCAAAAATGTTTTTTAGTGTGGCCCTATTTTACTCCTTCCCTTGTATTTCTCTATGCTGTCACAGTTACATTGCTACAAGAACTGTTTTGTCTGCAGGCTTTGGGTCCTCTCCCTTGTGAACAGATTGTGTCTGTACTTTGTTGCCCCCCACCCTAGGGATCCCCAAACCCCAGCAGGCTGGGCTTTGCTCCTCTGCAGCCCGATGAACCCATTGCTGCCTGTCCTGAGAAATGCCTAATGCATGAGAAGGAGCCCCGCTTCACGTCTTCAAAGGCCTTGCATTTTGGTTAGATTTGTGATTGCCTGAATATGCCTATTCTGCTCACACAGCTCCTCTTTGAGCCAGAGCCTTTGCTTTCTCCAGTGCCTTGGCAGAAAGCCGTGGCATCAGTGGAGTGGGCACAGCGTAATGTTATGGCAAAAGAGGCACTGCCCAGCCCTGCGGGCCGCTTGGCTCGCCTTTCCTCCCTGCTTCTTTCTTTAGCTGTCCTCTGTGAATTCAATTCTATACACATGATTTAAATCCCCTCCAGAAAACTGGGGGATCCAGAGAAATCACCAGTTCTTTGCCTGAATAATAGCCCCGGTACAAAGGCGGAGGGACTCCCAGGTGAACAGGTTGTTTTCAAAGCCTGTTCTTGGCAGAGCCAGAGAAGGAGACTTTTTGGGAGACTCTCATTGTGCTAGCAATGGCTGGGTGTGAGAGCAGGTCTGCCAGCCTGCAGCCTCTCCTGCAGAGGCTATTCAGTGCGCAGCCCCCTGCCACAACTGATTACGGCTGCCTGCTGATGGAGGCAGCGTGGTTGCTTATCCTCCAGGTCATCTGAGGGTGAGCTGCTTTTTTGCCAGAGAGCCCTGAGCAGCTCTTGGGAGTGCAGCTGTTCCTGAGTGCTGGGTCTGCCGCTGGGGTGTGGAGGAGGAAAGCTTGTGAGCTCAGCCCTTGAGCCGCAGGGTGCGTTTGAAGGGCAAGGCGACAGCTCGTCATGAGGACATGGTGCAAAGCTGTGGCTAGGGCCTGGGAGACCCAGCCCTCGTCCTGGACCTGGCCCCTGCATCTCCTTGGAAGAGATGCAGCTCCTCTCCATGTTGAAGTGAGATGAGGACACCCATCTCCCTGGGAGCCACAATGTCCAAGTGAGAGGTGTCTGTAGACACCATGGATCTGCTCCCCTACAGCCTTTCTTCCCCATGTGTCCCTCTGGCTGAGTGCTTTTCGGAAATGTCCAGTATAGTCATACCTCAGGAGAGGAGCTGATGTTGGGGTGCACTGATGAACAACTGCATCCCACCAGGGCCCAGCAGCTGTCAAGATCTCCTGCCTCCTTGCATTGACCACCACAGGAAGACAGTTGGATGTCATTGGCTATCAAAATTTGAAGCTGGAATTGCCAGGTCCCTGCAGAACTGGTGAAAATCTTTAGAAAGTGGAAAGAGATACCAAGAGATGCTCACCTGCAGCTGGCAGACACAGCAGTGACGTGCGTGCCATTACAACTCCAGCCCAGCAATCCCATCTTGGCCCTATGCAACCCCCCAGCTGTCTGTCCTGGCAGACAGAGGGGCAAGGAGGGGAGGATGAGAGTGCAGGTCCCAGTGTGGGGCAGAGAGAAGAGGTGGCAGTAGTATGAGTGGAAGAACGAGGAGCTGGATCTTGAAATGAGCAGGCAGGAGCAGACATCCCACGGTCTGGGGGAGGGCCAGCAAGCATGCAAAACCCTGGGATGCAGGTGAGCAGCTCCTGGTTGGCTCTGTACCTCCACAGGGTTTGATTTGGCCTCCATTTGTGATGGTCATGCAATTTAGGTGGAAAAACATAACTAGTTCTCTCCAACTCATGGCTGTGCAGTGTCCCGGGCACCTGAGGACTCACTCAGCAGGTCTTCATTTGCAAGGCCCATCCTAGTCATTGTTTTACATTGCCTCACTGAACCCATCAATGCCCCAGAGCTTGTAGAAGGTGGGCTTTTACTTTTATTCAGGCTCTTCAGCTTTTCCTAACTCGTGATATTACATACCTTGTCCCTGGGCGTTGTCTGGGCACTCTGGGGCAGCATCCCTCATTGCAGAGCACGGTGGTGTTTGCTGCAGTGACAAAGGCAGGAAATTTGGCGTGACATGGAGTAGGAAGACATGTGGCTATGAGGGCCAGAGGAACAGCTTGAGATTTGGCACATTGCTGTAACTCCTCCTGAGCCGCTGCCAGAGCCTGACACAGCCTTCCCCAAACAGCCGGCCTGGGTTGGAAAGGGCTGAGGCTGCCAGCGGAGACACAGAGGGCAGCTCCCTGCCTGGGAGATTGTGTCTGTGCCCTTGTAAAACACATCCCAAGTGCATTGCTGTGAAAAGCCCTTCGCTTGCAGACTTCACGTGCGTGCTTCTGACGCTGGGTGCGCTGATCTACAGACCTCCGTGCCCCTGCACGCCCTGGTCGAAACCATCGTGCTGCTCCCAGCCCTTCCCAAGCCTCTCCCTGACTCGTGCTCATGCCACCTACCAGCCTCCTCCAAAAGAAAAGAAAGGGAGACACCTGTGCCGGCAGGCAGGCCAAATGAACAGCCCTTGCTCAAATTAATTTGATCGGCTCAATGGAGAATTGTTTAAATGAGGGAAGGGAAAGGATCGCCGATGAATAAAATGTCTTGCTGCTCATGGTGATGGAGCTGACGCAAAAGGATTATTTTTATTCCGTGGAGAAAAGGAAGAGAAGAGCCCTATGAAGCAGAGGAGAAGAGGGGCTGCCTTACAGTCCCTCCGGCTATGGGAGATGCAGCGATGGCCGCAATCAAAGGAGCTCCAAGGTTCTCCTGGAGGGAAGCTGTTACGCTCCAATTCACTGCCTATTTCTGTGAGATGGGATGCCAGACGTCAACTGTGTGAGGCCATCTTAGGGCAACCATCCCCTGCTTTCCCCTGCTCCTGTGTCCCACCGGGGAGCTGCCTGTGATTCCACTGCTCCCAGTCCAGGGGGCTGTCTGAGCTCCTCACCCCCCACGGCGTCCTGGTCAGTGCAGAGACCTGTCCTGCCTGGGCAGTGGTTGTGTTTCTCACCTCCAGCCTGTTGGGCTGAAATGCCCAGACCGGGTCCCGTGAGCTGTGCCCTTGCTGAATGGTGTCCTATGGGTGCAGCTCTCCCACTGCCCTCCCCAGTGCAGAGGGATCCTCTCACGTGCCTGACTGTGGTGCTCACATTTCTCTGCAGTAGCACAGCTGACTTTCACAGCATCACAGGAGTGCCAGATCCCATCCAGATGATTAGCCCTCTAACCCCAGCCCTGATGGCAGAACGCTCCCTCCCCACCGTCCTGTATTTGTGCAGGGAATTGTCCCTACTCACACGCAGTATCTTGCATTTGTTCCTGATAAATCACATACAGGTTTTCCAGGTCGCATCTCTGGTCCAGCAAAGTAATTTCAAATTCCAGTCCTGCCTTCCTGGACACCTGCAGCCTTCCCATCTGTCCCAGTGTCCGTGCACTAACAGAAATGCTGACCAGATACCCTCCAGGCCACGGAGCTGAGTGTGTTTCACACAGCCCATCCCTCTGTGCTGACAGCTCTGCATACAGCTATTCAGCTGGGTCTTACTAGCTTTTACCCAGTTTATGTAGATCTTTTGCCTCACTTGATGATCAGATATCAAGGTAGGCAATGGCAAAGTCTTCCTGAGGTCAAGATTAATGACATTTGTGACTTGCCTGTCCACGAGGTCTATTATCTTGTTGCAAAAAGAAATCAGATTAGTTCTGCATGACTTCTTTGGTACAAATCCGTGTTAGCTGTGATGCATGTCCTCGCAGGCACTTACAGGTTATTGGCTTCTTCCAGTCATTTTCTGAAAAGTAAGGTTAAACTGAAAGGTCTCTTTTTTTTTTTTTTTAGGATAGTTACTGCATTTACCTTTTTCAGCTTTCTGATCCCCATCATCCTCTGATATTCCCCAAGATAAATGCTTGAGATTAAGGCTGTTAGGTTGAGCCAATGCGAAGAAGACAGCTGCCTGCCCAAGGGGCTGGGGCTGTGGTAGCCAGGATGGTCTCAAACACCGTAAGCAAGGCGAAGCGTATGGGCACGGAAAGCACCCTTTATTGGACAAACAAATATATCTGGGAAGAAAAGAGAAATGCATGTGCCCTAAAGCTTGTCTTTTATTCTTCAGATATATATTAGTTGAGCTAATAAAAGGCATTGCGTCTCCCTGCCAGCTTGTGCTGTCTGGGTACACGCTAACCCGAGCCTTTCTCAGCCAGGGCAGACATCTCCCCACTTGGTTGCTGGTATCGGCCGTGATGTCCTGAGGACTGTGGATTGCAGGAAAGGGGAAAGGTGCCTTCCCAGCTGCGCACATGGAGCGTGGATGTGAGCACTGCTCGGTCTCTGCTTTCCTATTTGTTTACCTGCTCTGACTTTCTGATGGTGATATTGACTTGCTGTCAAAAGTCAGGGACCAAAACCAGAATGACCAAAAACTGCTTTTGCAAATGCAGCTCTGAGACTGGAGGAGGCTTATCCCTCCCCAGGATTAGGCCTACTACTTTGATCTGCACTGAAGGAAACGGCTAAGTCAGGAAAAGGAACTCAAAGGCTTTCATTTTATCTGGCCTGGGCAACCAAAGGACATCCATTGGGAGTGCAGGAAATTAATAATTTATTGTCTTTCATGTCATTAAAAAGAAAGCGCCAGGCTTTGCTGCACGATTAGAGTTTGTAACAGAGTGGAGCAAAATGCTGATGGATTGGGTTTCAATTACAACTGCTTGTTCAAGAAGAAAAGCTGTGCTATGAAAACACTGCAGCCCAAATGGCTCCTGCAGCCTGGGGGCTGGGAAACTCAGGCTGCAGAAGGAAAGGGAAGCCCATCTTGAGAAACCTCTGCTCATCCACTGCCACGAGGCCAAAGCCAGGGCTGCGGACGTGCTGTCTCACTCACCCCAGACTCATGGGGTTTCCCAGTCTAAAGCGTGGGTCTGAGTTCTGCGCCCACACTGGGGAGAGCCGCGGGTAGGACAGGCCTGAAGTGCAGTTCCTGAGGATGGAAATCCTGGGGTGGCTGTAGGGGACAAAGACTTGCCGAGGGATCTGTCATCCCTCGTGCAGCAGCAGGGGAGACCCTAAGTCACTTCCCTCTTGCCTGCATAGGGAAATTTGGTTTGTCAAGGTGTTTGTAACCTGCTCATAGCGAGGGATGTGCTGCCAGGCATGATTTTTCAGAGGCTGGTGCTGTAGGCAAAGTCTTCTGCAATCAGTCAGATCTTCGTTTTGAGTCAAGGTTAGTCTGAGATTTAACTCAGAAAAGCAACAAGAAAATGGGACACCACTGTTGCCTACCTACAAAGGAAGAGAGAGGGCTTAGCAGAGAAAGCTCCAGCACTCGGTTCCCTTATCTCTGAAATAGTTGTAACAGTTGTGGTCACAGGCTGAGCAGAGTTTCCCAAGATCAAGGCAATTGGCTTCTCCCCTCCCCTCTGTCCTTGCCCCTTACCCAGCTTGGAGTCACTAGCAGATGTTCGCTGGGGAAGGTGCAACCTGTGTCCCCACATTTCACAGTGCTTCACAATGACAGATTTTGCTTTCTGCAGGCTGCAGTGAAACCACTGTCTGTACCTTGTCCCTGCGAGTGAGTAAACCCCGAGTTAGTAAAAAGCTTGGGCGGACTGGGCTGAAAGGTACTACAGAAGTGCCATGCATTATGTGATGTGGTTGAGGGAATTAGAGGAAATTTAAACATTGCAATTGAGTTATTTCCCCTGCTTCAGAAAGAATTGCTTGTCTATCAACTTGAGACCTCTAAAACACCACCACACTCCCGATGCACTTACTACTCCGTGGGCTTTCAACCTTGCTTGGCAAATGCTGCTTGACCCAGGCCTGTGATGAACCTGTTGCAAGGTATTATTTATAGCCTAAAAGAATGGTTCAACATGGACTTTCTGTTAATAATAAATACCCAATTTAAAAGAAAAATCACTACACAAAACCTGTATGGATTCAGCTAAAGGGAGCTGGGGAGAGCAGATCTTTAAAGGTAACTGTAGGCAGGGGTCTCTGCCTGATAGAGATGAGTCTGGCAAGGTTCAGTAGGGTATTTTTGTGATGCAGCTCCTGTTGATAGTGCTGTCAATGTCAGATGTGGGTGTTGCTGCTTAGTAAATAGTGCCAGCAGCAAGACGGTCTCAGAGGCCAACGCAGACGGCTCGGTACCGCGGTGTTGTTTTAGCAATGCCCATCAGAGCACAGCCAGAAGCAAGGTGGCACAGGGTGGATGTAAATCCCATGCAAACCACCCTCACAGCTCCAGTGCTGCACCCTGGAACTGGAGATGCTGAAAGAGGCTTGAAGGTTGTAAAGGAAAGCATGAACTCCCAGCGCAACACTGAAACACTGAACCAAACGTAGAGTCTGGCTGCCTCACTGGGGTAATTCAGAGCAAGAGTGAAACCAGGGCCCCGTGTTTGGGAGCAGCATTAGCAAATCCATTGCCGGCTGCAGCACACACATCCAGGGTTGACACTTCAGTGGAGGTGGTTGATTGATTGATTGGTTGGTTGGTAAAAAATGCAAACTAAGTCTGGAAAGAGCAAGAAGGTTAATCTGGGGTCTGGGAAACGTAACTTCAAGGAGCTTTTTAGGGCTTCACAAATAAATTAAGTGATAACTCCGTCTCAGACTAAAAGCACTGGCATAGAAAGGGGTTTGCAATGATAGAAGCCTCTTTAAATTAGCAGAAAGAGATATAATGGGTAGAGCGCACATATTTAGTGTGGCACTAGCTTGTCTGCATCCCTCAAACTCCTTCAGGCTAAAACTCCTTGTCTTTTACTGAAAGATGTGCTTTAGCTCCAAGAGGAGTCACTGGTGTGATGAGTTTATGGACTGAGTCTGTGTGAATCATAACAGTTCCTTCTGGGCTCAAAAACTTTTAAATCTACTTCTGCTTTTGATTTTGAAAAGATCTGGGATTGACGGGCGGCATTAGAGAGAGAGATTCACAGCTTTTATAAAGAGGTAATCACAGCTTGGAACAGGCCAGGTAGCTGTATATGAAGAGATTTACAGATTCCCAAACTCTTCAGTTCTTTTGATTCTGGCTTATTTATTAGCTCATGTGTTAAACAATCAAACTGTAAGCACTCAGACACAGCAAGGAGTTACAATAACAGCAAGCATGGGTCAACATTAAATCAATGTTAGCCCTTTTCTGCCATTGAAATAAGCCTAGTGGGAAAAGATGTACTTGCCACACGTGCTTTTGATCATATAAGCTCCCCTCTTATGTCCCCAGTTGACAGTAAGCATGGGGAAACAATCCTCATTTTCTGATCCCCGTGGTGCCAGCTCTCAGGGACTTAGTCCAGCTTCCTCCCTGGTCCTCTAGCTGTCTGCCTCAGGATCCCGCTCTCCATGGGTTTTCTCTAGTGCATCCCGGTTGTCATTTTTCACTGGAAGACGGTCTTCCTCTCTTTACCCCTGTAATACCAACAATTCAAACTGGTCTGTACAGCTTCCTCGACCTTTGGATACCCTGGGAGGAGGGTGCTGAGGAGCTTGTCCTCTCTTACAGTCTGCCAGTATTCCCCAGGGACCAGGAATTGCCCTGTTGAGGGCTGGATTGCTCTGCACCAGTCCTGACACTGTGTGGTATATGGTTAAGAGAACATTTGCTTAGAAACGCCATCTGCAATAGAAGTACAACAACAGAGTAGGGTAGAGCTGCAAAACTCATCCTTCAGTTTACACTTGGTGGTGAAGAGCATCCTGTGATCACAGAGACACAAGCATGTTCAGGTTGGAAGGAGTGTTGGGAGGTTTTAGTCCAACCTCGAGCTCAAAGCAGGGTCAGCCCTGAGATTAGACAAGGTCACTCGGGACTTAGGCTCATCTTGAAAATCTGCAAGGCTGGCGGTCTCACAACCTCTCTAGAGCCCTGTTCCAGTGGCTGACTGACTGTCACGTTATTTCCTTATGTCATGTTGGAGGCTTCCCTGTTTCATTTTATGGCTGTTGTGATTTATTCTCCTGCTGCATGCCCCTGTAAAGAGCCCGGCTCTGTATTCTTCATATCTCCTCTTCGTTGCTAGCAGGTTCCTGCTAGGTCACCTAAACCAACTCTTCTCCATGCTGAACAAGCTGAACCAACTCCCTTAGAGTTTCCCCCAGCTCCCTTAGAGTTTCCCCAGTGCAAGTTACCCAGTTCCCAGCCATCTTGGTCATAGGCTCTACTGGACACAGTCTGGTTTATTAAGATCCCAGTTCAGCGCTTGGACTGCCTGCTGCCTCTCTTTCTGTAGGTGAAACTGGAACCCTCCTATTCATTAACTGGAAATGAAGACTTTTTACAGTCTGTTTTTCATCATCAGGGCCAGAGAACAGAAGCACTGAGCCAGCACAGCTGTCATCTCCTTGTCTTATTTCTTTCCTCCCTAGAAAGCTCCTTTGCTTTTTTTTTCAGTGCCTGAGGATTTGGCACCACATAGCACTGGGAACAGGAGGTGAGAAGGGTTTACCCTCTTTGCTTCCTCCCACCTCCCAAAGCTTCTTTCATTAACACTCACCTAGTGTTTCTTAATTAGCACATTCTGGCTTGGAGCTGCCTGCCTGTGTTGCAGCCTTCTGGAGAAAATCTGCTGAAACTTTATCTATTGTAAGACAGGAAATATCAAGCACTTAGGCTTCTTACTAGACTGACAGCTACTCTTATGCCATAGCATTACACAGGTGTTGAGTGTGGTTCTCAACCTCAGCCTCTGTAGCCATCCTTGGCTTTACCTGTCTCTCCCAAGGGAATCTACTCCTGTGGTTGTGCACTTGCCTTTCTTCAGACTTTTGATGCCAATCCACTTGACAAGTGCATGGCTGAGCTAAGCTAGGAGATTGCAAAGGTTACGCCAGAAGCGGGAAGAGTAACAGGCTGAAAAATCACCCCAAAAAAGCAGTTATCAGTGGGATAACTGGGATGATATCTTAGAACAGCCTGCAGATTTATTCTGGGGGGTTGGTTGGTGTCCTCACTGGCATTTCAAATTTCCCATTCATTCCTTGGATGATCTGGCAAAGAGTCCACTTATCACAGAATCCCAGAATGACAGAGGTTGGAAGGGACCCCTGGAGATCATCTAGTCCAACCCCCCTGCCAGAGCAGGGTCACCTAGAGCAGGTGGAACATGTCCAGGCAGGTTTTGAATGTCTGCAGGGACGGAGACTCCACCACCTCTCTGGGCTGCCACCAGCAAAGTAAAGAAGTTCCTCCTCATGTTTAGGTGGAACTTCCTATGTTCACCTTTGTGCCCGTTACCCCTTGTCCTGTCACCGGGCACCACTGGAAAGAGCCTGGCCCCATCCTCCTGATACCCACCCTTTAAGTATTTATAAGCGTTGATAAATTCCCCCCTCAGTCTTCTCTTCTCCAGACTAAAAAGACCCAAGTCCCTCAGCCTTTCATCATAAGAGAGATGTTCTAGTCCCCTAATCATCTTTGTAGCCCTTTGCTGTACCCTCTCCCCTTATAAAGTCTTGAGAGGCCCTGGTGGCTTGAAGGGTCACAATGACTTTGACAGGCATTGCATCACATTTCCACATGACCTTGAAACATTGGAGAGATGGACTGAAATCAAGGAGGTGAATTCAGTGAAGACCTTCACAAAGTACCAAAAACATCTGCCAGGGCTGGTCTCAGCTGAGTCTGATGCTCCTTCATTGCAGAGTCCAGACCAAGTTCCTATGGTCCAAGGACTCAGATACCCCATGCCTGAAACATGGTGTGATTTCAGTGGGGAGTGAGGTGAGAATTTGCCTCATCTTGTGTTCACCACAATAGCATCCAAATCCCAGACGGTCATATAAGAAACATTGCATTTGTCTGTGGTTGCTGGAATAAATCAGCTCTCTTACAGGTTCTCTGCAGCTCTCGCTGGATTTCTGGCTCATTTACAGATGGTTGCTGGGGAAGTTAAATTACGAACAATAACCATTCACAATGATCCAGGTTCCTTAAGGATTTTACGGGCTAGGGAGAGGCTGGCACTATTTCCCCAGTTACCTTCTTCTCACCTTCAGAGCAATTGCAGCTCTCACTTAGGGATTTTATGCATCTTTATGGCAAATAGGGTGTTAATGAAAGTATAATTACTGGAATTAAATTTGGATTTAATTTTCTGAGCACAAGTGGCCCCTTTCTGTCTTTCTTTTGTTTTCTGCTTGGTTGCCAGCTGTGAAAATATCTCTTTTCAGGATTGCTCTTGATGCTGAGGCACTTGCGCAGTGCCAGGCATGCAGCAGCGCAATGGGCTCATCCCCTGCTGGGCTGCATTTCACCCAGCTCTCAAAAGATGCTGAGCACTCCCCCGCAGTGAGGGGGAAGAGCATGATCAGCAAAGTGCCTGGAGAACGCACCATGTCTTACCATTTCTGGTGGATGCATGTCACAGCATTTCACACACAGGATCCACATGGTTAACTGTTTTGCAGGAGAAGCAGTGGGATATAAGGACGTGAGGCAACATTATTTCTACAAAGCAATTGCTGCTGCCATTCCTCTAGGTCAGTTTAGGCATCTCCTCCATGCTGGTGGAGAAGAACAATTTTGGTTATCATCTTGAGGACTCTCAAAACATCACCAGGTTCTTGTTCAGCCTTTATTACTTCGTCCCAGACCTGCAGCCTGACAGCACCCCTGGGTTTCAGGGAGCTCCTCACACCAGGTTGATACCAGGAGGATCTGTGCATGGGCTCAGATCAGAATGGAAACAGGATGGCCTGGGAAGAAATTCCCCCTCCTGAGATGATGATCTCACCGTGCTGGGGGCATCTGCGGCCAGAACCGGTATCCAGATGTGGCAGGATCTCTGCCATCTCTACCAAGGAGATACCTGCTCCAAGAGCCCTCCAGGACAAATGCTGGCTATTTGCCTGGCAGCATTGCCCCAGCCATGTCCCTCTGTCCCATCTCCAGCAACACAAAGCGTGGGGTGAGGATCAGATTGTTTCCTGTTGTGTTGAGGCTTTCAGCCTCAGTAAGGTGACAGGCTTTGTGCCACTGTTGTTCTCTAAAAGTAGCGGATCCACTTAGTGTTAAGTATGTGCATCAGATGTAGTTACCCTCTGCAAACAGGTTCCCTCTAGTCTTAAATCTGCAATTAATTGTCAGATAGTTGCTTCTGCCCGCTTGGCCACTGTCTTGCTGAAGCTGTCAGATGGTGGCTAACCTTGTTCCATCTTTGTTACTGGTGGGACTTGCTGAGTGATGGAGAGGTTACCTTGGGAAGTGCTTAGCTTTAGGACCTTAGTGACTTCCGCATTGTTTTCTTCGCGGCTTGCCTTTATTTTGCAATAGTCTGTTGCAAAGAAGCTCCATTAGTTTCAGCAGCCAGCGGAGCAGATGGGTTTAACTGGTCTATGGCACTGAAGTAATTACATTTTGGTACAACAGAGGCACAGCAGCAAACATGTAAAATTAATTCAGGTGCAGCATCCTGGTTAGCGACTCAAAGCAAAGAGAAGTTTAGGGAGGCCATCCCTGGCCACACTGTGACTGCACTGTTCACAGCATGGACTATCACTAGCAATATATCCCTCTGGTTTCCACAGATGATGTTGGATTGGCTTTTCCCATGGCCAGTTATGTCAGATACGTATTAGTATCAGAGGGCTTGATTACTGCTCACATCTCTCTTCAGCTTCTGTTATAATTAAAACAGCAATATATGCATGAAGCAATTAGATTTTAGTAATGCTTTTCTAAACAGGATGTCAAGGAGCTTAGTACAAAGACTTGGGCTGGAGCCAGATCAGCATCTTAAGACTGGATTGTCATTAAAATGACTGCCTCCCGCCTGGACAGCTTACCCGAACACAGGCTCTGAATCTGCTTTTCAGTTACAGTGCACCTCACCTTTGTCTGCAGAAGACCCCACGCTCCTGGGTGGCAGGGCCAGAGAGAGACATGGATGGGGACAAGTCACTGGTGCATGTGGAATTTGGGTCTGATGGTGGGACAGGAGCAACCCCAACTCCAGCCTCATTGCCAGCCCCATCACTGCATGCCAGGAAGATGATATTCAGGTCTGCTCTGGGTTGCTTCCTGCAGAGCAGTTGTTGATCAGGTCAGGGCAGATCTGCTCACCAGTGGAAGTGTCTCCCAGAAGGAAGCAAGGTGCTCCACAGGTGCCCATGCCCCATGGGAGTAGTGCCTGAGCTGCGTCCCAGCACATCACAGGCTGTCTCCTGCCTTGTTTTATCCTGTCTGCTTCTGGATGGTATGCAGTCCTTGCACCCTGCATTTGCAGTCAGGACAGGATGAATCCTCTGCTCTGTACAGCTCTTACTCAGACCCTCATTGGCAGTCCAGTGCCGCTGGGTCACTGTGAACATGAACGGAGAGTGTGTAACACAACTCCAACATCACTGCGGGCTGTGTGGGCTCAGACAGATGTCCCGACAGGCACCGACAAGCATCCTCCACCAAGCAGCCTGTGCCAAGCCTGTCTTCAGGAGAGGATTGACGCCAGCAAAGCTGCTAACCAGGAGGTCCCAGGGCAAAGGGGCATTGCGGTGGGTTACTGCTGAGCCTTGTCCATCGCTGGGTCAGGAAGGGATTTCTCAGCTGCTGTAACAGAGTCAGATCCTGGGGAACGGCAACATGTCTAGCTGCAGGATTTCCCGTGCTCGTCCTCCGTCCAGCTTCTCAATGACCCCTTTTAAGCCCTGATTTGCATGCTGCAGTGTAACTCAGTCGTAGCTGATGCGATTTAGCGTGACGTACCACATAGTCCAGACTAATAGCGTATCTGGTTTCCAGGCCTGGGAGTGTTTGTGTGGCATTTATCGTTTGCCTGGCCGTTTCCTGTGCAGCAGGTGGAGAGAAGCTGTGCAAGTCATTTAATTTGTGGCAAATGAGAGACACGGTCTGAAGTAAACAGGATGCACTTTGGTGTGGACAGAGGCAAAATAGGAGGAGAGGGAAAAGGAGATGGGAATAATCAACTGAGGAGGTGGACAGAAAACGATCTCACTTGCCAGCAGTGCCCTGCCGTAGCAGAGGTGTTGTAGGGGAGAGGATGGGCAAGAGAGGGGTGAGCAAGACACGTGAGCCGGTCCTGCCATGCTGCTTAGCAGCGCTAAGGCCTCAGCTCCAATTTGGGGTGCTGGGCTTGAAGAACGTGAGGAGCAGGAGAGCAGCTGGAAGGCTGGAAGCAGGGAGATGCAGAGAGATTTGCACCCCCAAAAGAGGTCCTGGGCTGGCAGGGTAAGGAAGGCAGTGCTCTGAGGTTATAAGATGGCAGCAAAAGGCTTAGGCAAAGGGTTTCAGTGGTGTGAGAGGAATGTGCTGTCAGCCATCATCAGGAGATGGGTGGGCAGCACTGTTCCTGAGGGTTTTCAAAAGGAATGGCCATGCAGGTGATGGGAGCAGAGCGTGACAACCCGCCGCTTGGGGCACATTGTGCTGGGTGCCCCAAGGACTGGGTCAAGTGCTGGACAAGCATCTGTCAGAAGCAATTTAAAAGTACCCGCTCCCACTGTGGACCAGGGCGGACTAGTGGACTAACCCTTCCTAGCCCTGCTCCAGGTGAGGCTGTGATTTAAATGAAATCTACACATGAGAATGTGTAGTCGAGATGACACAATTGTTCACTGAACAGCTGAAATATCTAGTGCTATTTCTGGAGCCTCCCTGAGTTCAAGTGGATTCATGGAGAGCAGGAGAGAGGGGGAGGGCATTGTGGCCTGACATTAAATTGCAGACTGAGCTCTTTCAGTAAGCAGAACAGTATCAGTAGTAATACTTCTTTCATGCCATTAGCATTTAATGTTATTAAATATGGGGCATCTGCGAGTGAAGACATTTATTTTCACTTCTATTTATAGCAAAACTCAGTTTCCAGTGTACTTATATTTATCCAGAGTGAAGTATATTCAAACACTCTCATGTTAGTAGCAAACAACAATATACTTCCTATGCAAATATTTTTATGACTTACATTAAAAAACTGGCATGACGAAAACTTTAAAGTGCAGTGTTAAGAGAGAAACAACAGCTGGACTTTCTTAAGACAGTTTTAAAGGTGATTGCAGGGATGCATATATTTTAACAGTGATGGCCAGAGAAAGGTATTGGAAAAAATTCCTTCTTAAAATACATGGTTTGTATAACTGCAAACGATCTCTCATGAGATGCTATGCTCTGTGAGATAACAGCAGTACCAAAGTATTGCAGGAGCTGCATATTCGCATCCGTGTTTGGTTGCTTTTATTAAACTCTAATCTGTAACAGCTTACTGAGCTGTCATTCAAAAACACTCAAGTAAAGCTGAAGTAAGAAAAATAAGAGATGCTGAGCGATAAAGAAATGTTGCTGGGTGGCTGGCGGTGCTACCTGCCAGGTGGCATCAAAAGCTGCAGCTTAAGACTGCTGGTGTCCTTGTGCACCGCGGGACATCTTGATTTTGCCCCTTTGGATGAGTTTGGTGTACGTGCCGAGGGGTGCTGGATCTGCCAGAGCCACTCGCTGCAGGGCTGCCAGACCAAGTAAAGAGGTGCCGCAGATGTGGCTTCTCGTGGTAGGCACAAGAGCTAGGGAAGCCTGAGCATCTTTGGGATTGTTTAGGTTGCACTGACGTTTTATGTCTGGGTTTCACTGGAATTGCAGCAATATTTGAAGTTGCGCTAGAAGCTAAGGTATCGCCTGTCTAGTGGTTCGTGTGGACAATCTCAACTAAAACCAGCTTCTCTCTTCCTTCATCCCCACCACTTTAGTCCGAGAGAGCCCACAGCTAAAACATCGGGCACTAATGCCCCCAGCAGCCTTTCCAGCTGATGCCATGATAACACACAGCACATGGG
Source organism: Dromas ardeola (assembly GCA_013398915.1). NCBI lineage: Eukaryota > Metazoa > Chordata > Aves > Charadriiformes > Dromadidae > Dromas > Dromas ardeola. The sequence continues at coordinate 766,847 of VYZM01003738.1, read as the reverse complement.
CAGGCTTTGGGTAACAGGGCTTCCCACTGAACGGTGCTAAGAGATAATTAAGGTAATCCATCCCATCCAGAAGAGCCTGACAGCACTGCAGAAAGTCTGAATGCAGCAGGGCTGGATCCAGGGTTTGAGGGCAGTGGGGGATGCACTGCCTGTCCCTCAGGGTGGAGAAGGAAAGGACGTCCCATCCCTCTGTCCTTATCCCAGTGGTGGTTTGCACCACCGGGATCCCCTGGGCTGGAGGCAAAAGCTTTTGGGTGTTTTACTCCACTCCAGCCCTTTTACAAAGACTCTGCAGGTCAGAGGAGGGTAATTATCTTATACACTGAGCACACAATTATTTTTCTCAGTGCTTAGCAGGAAATCTGTGAACTGATGTGACTGAAAATCTTTTCCATGCACCTTGTGAGGAGTTTATCATCTCACCAGGCGGCTCTGTTCCAGGTGGCTGCTGTTGGCTTGTCTCAGTGACTGAGGGTAACGATGCCCAAAGGCAAAGCTGTTCTCCAGCTCACACACACACGCACACACTCCTCACAGTTAGAGTGCAGCTAAATTGTCCCCAGGGGTGGCAAAACCCAGTGTGACCTCCTGAAGGAGCAGAGAGCCTGTTGCTGATGCTTCCTAATCACAGCATCAGTTCAGGGCAGAGTTAAGGGTATTTGCTTATTTGGCCCTTTTCAGACCATAATGTCTCTGGATAGCTTTAAAATTTATCCTTCACTTTAAAAATGTTTTTTTGGTGATATTTGAACTGAGGAATATGACCAGAACCCTGTTTTGAACCCATAAGCTTCAGGCACGGAAAAGGCAAAAGACTGACTGTTTTCAACGGTTTTGGTGGGTTTCTGCGTGTGGTACTGGGATAAATTCAGATGGCGTTAACGAGTCATTGTAACGCCCATTTCGGAGGAGCTGTGGGGACTGCCACGGGCCCTGTCTGTGCTCAGCTCTGCCTTGCTCACTGAAGTTTTCATGCACAGCTGCTAAATGTGGTCTTCTTATGGCTATATTTAGGTGCCTAAATTAGTGGTCTGTAAGAGATGTGGCTTGTGGCTCTGGAGTTAGCAAGAACAGGGCACATTCAGTGTGGCTGGAAGCCAAGTGGCTTTGTCAGCAGCTCAAGCAGAAGAGCCTGGTGCTAAGCCTTTCTTAGCCTTTAGGTGAGCCTGGTCTTGCCACTCCTGCACCCCATGGTGCCCACCGGCACCCTCCTCATCCTCCCCCATGCCTGGGACTGGCGAGGCCATGCTCTGCCCTGCAGTCACTGTAAGATGGGCCATGCAGTTTAGCAGCTTCCCGTGCTCAGCCCGGGTATACATCTGGATCAGGCCAGCTAGCAAGTGCTTTCAGAGGGCTGTCTGTCGATGCTTCATTAAATCCTGTTAGCACAACTTGCCACAACGTGCTTCGGAAGCTCACTGCTTAGTATTTCCTGAGCTCCTTGCTGAGTGTCAGTAGAGGTCACACCATGGCACCGATCAGCACAAAAGCAAAAGCCAGGCTCAGCCATGGATTTGCCAGAGGCTGCCGAAACCCATGGGGAAGGGTTTGGCTACTCCTGTGTGCATGTCTTTTTCTTGGCCAGAGAACAGTGTAAAGAGGGTGAGCAAGGCTGCAGGGTTGCAGCTGGCCTCAGGTGGAGCAGACATGGAGCTGTGGTGATGGCCGTCCTCCCTTATGGCCGTGGTTGAGGGTTTGACCTTGCTATTAGCTCTCTGCTGCTGCAGAGCCCGTCCATTCCATCAAACGATCTCTCCCCTCTCCCATGGGTGTTTGTAAGCCAACCAGCCCTGTGGCATGCTGCGGCAGGTACCCGCCATTTAGATACAGGTGACTGCTGCCCACATCCCCTGAATGTCACTCAGTTCCTCTGGTTTATTCCCAGTGACAGTCAGGGCCCCCACCAGGTCTGATCCAATCTTATTTGCACCTCCTGCCTGTCAGACATCGCTGACCTTCGCTCCTGCATCTTTGCTGGCAGATGTGTGCTGCTGAGCCACAGTCTGGTCCCAGTGCTGTGTCTTTGCTGGTTCCAGTAGCTTCACAGGGGACTCCCAGAAAGCACGGGCAGGTCACCTGGTGCCACGAGACCTGTCTCTCTTGCTGTGCCTTGGCATGGTGCAGTGCAGAAGCTAGCAGAGATCTCTGAGTCAAACATGTGAGCTGGAGCAAGGAGAGGTGCTTACCCTGAACAGCACAGGTTTTAGCTGAAGATGGAGAGATGAGCATCTTTGAGGCCAATGATCCTGTGTTGTTGCTGATGCCTGAACAACCCAGCCGTCCCCTGGGCTTTTCTGCTGGTTTCATTCCCTGCAAGCAGAACATTTCCTGCGTCATTTATTTCCAAACAGTAGCAAAATAAGCCTAAATCCTTATCTCTGGTCTGTCAACTAATCCTTCCGCAGGCCAGGAGCAACACTGTCAAATCAGACTGTGAGTGTAACTTGAGGCTCTCCATGGTTGATAAGCGCGTTGCTGCTGTATGTAAATGGATTTCATGAGAGCCCAAAAGTGGTCCTGGCACAGACATCAGTCCCAGCTCAGCGTAACTCCAGCTTCACCTGCTGTATAACAGCATCGGGTTGCAATAAGATCGTGACAGGGTAGGTTGGGGAAGGCTTCAGGGCTGCAGGTCATATCACACCCCCGCTGATGCACGTTTGGTTGGTGGCCTAGGGAGCTAGTGAGGAAAATTCTGCTGTGTTCATGAAGAAGTTTGCGTTTCCCCGGTCTTCCCAACAGAAATGCTCCAGGGAAGCCTCTTCTTTGCCATTCATTGAATTTGCCAGACCTGTTGCTGGCATCTTGCTAATGGAGGAGCCTTTACCCTGGAGGTGTCACCTTGACCTACCCCTGAGCAGGGTAGAAGGAAGAAGAAAAAGTTTTCTCCTGAAGCAAGATACCTCTGAAGTCCTGGCAGATTGTGTCCCCCTTCCCACTGAGGATAACAAAGATGGGAGTTTTGGGCAGCCCTGTTTGTGGCTTCTTGGAGCTTCTCACCCCCTTCAAAATCATAGAATCATAGAATTGCCTAGGTTGGAAGGGACCTTTCAGATTGTCTAGTCCAACCATCAATCTAACTCTGACAAAAAACATAACTAAACTATATCCCTAAGCACCGTAACTTTGAGGGTGGCAGAGCCCTGGCACAGGCTGCCCAGAGAGGTGGCGGGGTCTCCATCTCTGGAGACACTGAAAACCTGCCTGGACGCAGGTTCCTGTGCAACCTGCTTTAGGTGACCCTGCTCTGGCAGGGGGCTTGGATCTCCAGAGGTCCCTCCCAACCTCTATCATTCTGTGGTTCTGTGACGTCTCTAAGCACTATCAGTCTGTAAAAGCTTAAACCCCTTTTGTACGGGAAGCTGGTGTCCTAGGTCACTAGGCCGCTTTGTAAAGTGGCCAGATCCTGTCCCAGCACAGCTGAGCCCAGAAATCCCATGCTGTCAGGAATGGCAGAGGCTGGGACTATCAGTGTGATGACGGCAGCCGGGCAGAGCCTGGCCTGTGCCCCTTGGCCAGACTCAGCGAGGGGAAGGGTCCCCTCTGCTGCGGGGGAAGTTATGGGGACTTTTCTGTCTGTGCTCGTGCCAGCGTAATTGACTTCCTTGATACTTTAAAACATAAACATGTTTTGCTTTGTTTAATCGAAACCTTACAGCAGATGTTTTATGATTATTCCACCAATGGGGAAAAGAAAAAGGATGCTGAAAAGTGCCAGCATCATGGCTTTTATGGGAGAGTTTTATTAACTCAGCGGTTTACTGTTCAGCTAGGGAATGAAGGCATCAGCCAAGACGCAGGGAATCCAGTTTAAATGACTCCCATATCCTGGATGTAGAGTTTAGTATGTGCCAGCGTGGGGATGGCTAGGGCTGGGGCTGCAAGCGCGATGGATCTGGGGTCTTCAAACATCCAGTCCTCATCCTCATCCTCGTCTTCATCCTTTCCTCATCCTTGTCCTCATCCTGCCCTTGCTCCTGGGGCTCCACCTCAGTCATCTTCCACCTCCTGCTTTGCTTCCAGTGTAGGTACTCACCTTTGGGACTGAGAGGACCATCAAGGTCCTTGGAGCAGTTGTGCCTGCACCGACGATAGGGCCAGGAGCGCCGTGCCTCAGTTTCCCTGTCTGGAGAGCCAGAGCGGAGCCCAGGCATAAGGCAAAGGGAGCATGAGGGTGGTGGGGACTTGGCTGTGAACAAAGTAGCGTGGGGATATGTAGCAGGTTTCCTCCCCATCTCACCTCCCTGGGGCCATGCTCTGTCAGTGGGACAGAGTCCGTCCCCACGCAGCACCTTTTCTGCCCCTGCCATGAGCTTTCCTGACACATCCCTCATCACCATTTAAGCCAAGAGCATTTTGCTCTCCTGCTGGGAGCTGTTAATGATAAAATCAATGCAAATGCTGCTGTGAGCGGCTCGAGTACCCATTTGATGAACTCCTCAGGGACAGACCTCCCATGTAAGCTCAGCTCTGCATCTGTCAGCTCTGTGGGGGGGATGTTCTGCCCTGTTTCCCTCTCAGCTCCGGATGAGCCCCATGGATGCAGTGTAAGCAGGGATGCAGGTGGAGGACGGGCTCAGCTACTTGCCAGGTGGCAGAGCCTCATGAGTGCCCTTTCCACACCTGGCAGTGGCATGCATCGGGAGGGAGAGCCCGTCAGCAGCCGTGCGCGGAGGTGATGCTTCCCCGCATCACACACGCTCTGGGAAATTGCAACAGCCCTGCTCTGAGAAGGGCTGCTCCTCGCAGGCCTGATGCAGGCAAAGCCCCTGGATTTGTGGGAAGCTGCTGCGTGCATCCAAGTGGATGTTGTGGTGCCGTGGTTTTGCCATCAGACAGCCTGCAGCGGCCCGTCCAGCTCACATGCGCAGCTGCCCCGGGAAAAGCAGATGGAGGAACAAAGGGGAACTTTCCATTCCGGTGCCCTGGAAAGGACATTATAATTTTCCTTCCCTGTGTCATCCTGCTTGCCTGGTTATGTGGCGTTAAATTAGGGCTCTGGTTCGGTTACGGCTCATTATAGGCTTGCGTGTGGCTTTTTTGCAGCTTGCTCATAAGCACCAAAGGAGCTGAGCCAGTGTGAAAGTCTAGGTTTTAGGGACGGCTCGGTGATAGGGAGCTGAGCTTTCCCTGTGGCTGGGGACTTCAACAAGCCTCAGACACAGTCCCTATGGACCTGGCGTTACTACCTGGAGGGCATCAGTCAGGGATTCTCCCTGACCCTACTACTGGGGAGAATGAAGGGCTTGGGATGGAGGTAGGTCAACAGGAGATGGCTTCAGCATCTCCTTTTCCCAGATAAGCAAAGCAGTTGCCTCTTTAGCCTGTCCAAAGGACCTGTGCATGGTGCTGTGTGTGACGCAGGGTGCCAAAGGGAGTGTTTTGAATGCTGTCAGACAGCAAAGCAGCTTTTCTGCAGAAATAGCTAAGTCCTGAAATACCCTGAGCAGCTGTGTTTATCCCAACACTCTCACTCACAGAGATGCTCGGCTGTGACGTGGGCCGTTAGTACAAACATCGCTCCCAGTGCCCGGACCAGAGCCACGAAGGGCGTTGCTAACTTAGCGGCATTGATACAAATCAGCACTGTCCCGGCATGCAGTCGATGGACTCGGTAAATAGAAACAACCCTGGCTCATCCCAGCACTCGGTCGAGGAGCAGGGCTGTCTTCTCAGGAGCAGAGGGGTTTCCAAATGTCACCTTTCCCCTCCCCAGGTCTGCTTTCACCGCAGCCGTGCCCACCAGCGGCTGAGAAAAGCTCTGATCTGTCAGGGTTGTGCTGTCTGGGACAAGGGAGGAGCCCGGGGATCCCCAGGGACTTCTTTCCCAGCAGTCATTACCATCAGCGATGCCCACGTTTGCTAAAGAAATGTAGTGACATCCCCGCAGCTGTATGACTTTCTTTTTATTGTGCCCTGGCGTTTCTTTCCAGCACTGAAGGAAAGGCGTGTATTTGTAATTGCTGCACCCAGGGCCATTAAAGGAACTGATTCAGCAGGATGAGAACTGATCTTTTCTAAGCAGGGAGGGAAGAAAGCAAGCGGCCTCCTTGCTCAGGCACTGTGCACTTCTCCCTTGGCCTCCCGAGAGCATCCCCGTGCAGAGGCCGTGCTTCAGGGATACCAGGTGGAGCCAGCACAGAAGTTTTCTGTGGGCTGCCTCCAAGTCCAGTTGGTGATGTTCCCCCTTGCTGTGCCACTGTGTTGGGGACTTGCTGCCACCTCTCCCGAGCCTGCCTGTCAGACTGGGTACCAACCCTCCCACTCAGTCCTGCTTGGTATCTGCTTTCTGGGGTGCCCAGAGCCACGCTGGGCACAGAGAAGCTTCCCAGACCCAAAGCAGGGACCCCTCCCCAAATCCGGAGGCAAGGTGAGAGCCGGCAGGCTGGCAAAGGGGAAGGCTGTGAGCAGAAGGCGGCACTGAGTGACGGGATGTGGATGCTGTTTTGGAGGAACCCCTCCAAACAGGTGGATGCTGTTTTGGAGGAACCCTGCGGGGCAGATGTTCAGCTGCAGGAGGACTTGGTGGGCTGGAGGTGAGTTGGAAAATTCCTCTGCTGTGGCTGTGTGTGCCATGATATATATCTGGAGAGCTGAAACCCGGTTATCACTTTCCCAAGGCTCCTGATCTCCGATGAGGGCAACACACTGATGCTGCAGCCCGCAGCAGGGGAGACACACTCTGCCCAAAGCATTGGGTGGCACTGGTACCCTTAGCAGGGACATTGTCTCCCACCAGGCCTGGAAGCTCCTGCTGCTCCCAAGAAAGTGAGGACTGAACTGGGCAGGCTTATTTTCCTGATGCTACGTGATTTCTCCCAGGATGCTGGTGGTTTGCTCTAGCCCCTGGGAGGAGACCCTGGGAGGGTTGGGATGGGTGCTGGAGGGGCTGTGGGAAGGGCTCGTCTTCACTGCCCACACTGGGACATGTGTCAGGGTTTGCACAGCATCATGCAATGAGGCACGGGGACAGGTCATGCCATGGGAGGTTTGGGGTGTGCCCAGGGGCAAGAGAGCCTCGGTGACAAGGTAACAACCCACCTGGGACTCATCCTCCTAGGTTAGGGCTGTCAGCACCCACCTGCCCTCATGGCGAAACACATTTGGGTGCAAAAAGGCCAATGCTCTCTCCTGTGGCTGCCTCTCCCCAGGAGCACCAGAATGCAATGGGTATGGTGGGACCAGTTTGGGGAGATTTGTACCTCTGCATCGCTGTGACTACTCTGGGAGTCATGGCACCACGCCAGGGTCTGGGGAGAAAAGCTGGGTGATCCAGTCCCACGGGGCTGAAAAGGGCTGGGAGGAGAGAGGCAAAAGAGGGTTTGTGTCACTGTGGATCAACAGATCCACTCCCATTCCCACCCAAACCCTTCCTTACTGCCCTTCCCCAGCCCATGGGGGCCTTTACGCATCTCATGGCACCTTGGGCTTGAAATACAGGGACCAGCAGGTGCATCCCCTGTGGATCAGCCCCTGGCGAAGGGCTGCGAGCTGGGACACAGCAGACCAGCATCCCTCCCTGCGTCTGACCCCTCCCCATCCCCATGGTCATCCCTGCTCACAGCTCTGCCCCGCTTGCTCTCTTCACAGGCGAAGAAAGGCCAGGAGGTTAAGAAGGGCCCCGAGGTGGAAATTGCAAAGCTGGACAAGCTGCTTAACCTGGTGAGAGAGCCAGAGAGCAACGGAGGGAAGTGAGCGGGGGGAACAATGGCTCTGCCAGGGGCCGCTGGATGAACAAGCCCGGCTTTGATCGGTGGCTGCTTGGCATGCAAGCAGCAGGCCCCTTGCCACCCGCTCTTTGCATAGCGGGAACACTTCCTCTCTGTGCCCAGACAAATAAATGGAGGTGCTGGGAGAGCCATGGCGTGCAGTCATCTCTGGGGTCAGGCAGACCTCACTGTGCTCGGTCCCCCAGAGCCACACAGCCCTCAGATCCTCCCCATCCTTGGCTGGGCTTGCACCGGGTAAGAGCCTCGTGGAGGGCAGGTGAGGGCTGCCATGGCTCAATGGCAGCCAGTCCCTCCGTGAGTGGTGGCCAGGGAGACTAAGCACTGAGTTGCAGCCCCACAGCCCTTTGTGGGGTCAGCCATGCATGGCACCTTGGATTTTGGGGTGGCACCCTAAGACATAGGGTGGCTGGTTACCTGGCCTGGCCCCCCCACTGCTGTGGGAAAGGAATGTGCCATCGCTGCGAACAGTACCACAGCAGCAGCCGGCCACCAGCTTTGGGATGCTCACAGCTCCCCTCTCCCTGGGGGTGTTGGCGTGGGGCTCGGCTGCCTCTACCCATCTGGCAGCTGCGGGAACGGTTAGGCACTGGGGTTTGCAGAGCCTTCCCACTGCTCCGGTGCTTTGCAGCAGAGGGATTAGCTGCTACGTGGCTGCGGTGGCAGCAGGAGCTGCGGTGGCCTTGCTGCATGCTGATGAGCGGGGACAGGCTGTCACCGCTGGAGCCTTACGCACAGCTGCTGAGACTGGGGACCAGAGGCGCTCGTTCCACCAGGCAGGGGTGGTGGCAGGTGTTCTCCATGCGCTCAGCTGGCCTGCATCCCCTGCGAGCATCTCCGTAACTTAAGGCCACGGCCTGGAAACTCTCCGGTGCCTCCAGCACTGGAGCTGGGTGATGCTGCCTGCTGACAGACCCATGTCCCCCAGCCCAGGCAGACATGCTGCAGGCATGAAATACCCAGCTAGGTTTCCCATCCAGCATTTAAATGCCACAGATGGATGCAGACATGAGCCCTTCCTAGTCACCATCACCCAGCAAACTGCCCGCAGTCCTGCAGGGACATCGGCCACCAGCCCTGGGGCAGCTGCTCCTCAGCCCTGTGGGATGGGCACAACATGCAGCCTCCCCCAAATTTTCCAGGCGCTGGGCAGAGCTCAGAGACGCCGCCTTGGTCCTACGATCAGTTTATTAGTCTAGTAAAAACACCTCTGCAAAGGGATGCATTAGCTACACCTGACATGGGGAGGAACCGCACAGGGACCCTGACCGGCATCCCTCCCAGCACAGCCCACCCCTCCGTCCCCTTATTGCAGTGGCTGTGCCAGCGACGACCTTGGCTATTGCTCGGCTCTAGTATGGGCAGGGCAGAGCCCTCTGAAACCCACAGCACCTGCAGGCAGGGCAGGGGAAGGCAGCTGGCAGGCTTGGGGACAAGCCAGACCACCAGCATCCCTGCTTATGGAGCCACTCTGGTCTCCAGGGAGCGACGGGGACGGAAGACCCTTCAGTGCTGTTTGGCCATGCACCCTCATTGCTCCCCATGTCTCCCCAGAAAAAAGCCATCCCAGACTGCTCTCAGCGGGGATGGGGACACCAACAAGGGCACGTCTGTTGCCTGTGGGCAGGTCAAACCCCGCCGGCTGGCCTCGGCTAGGAGCAGGCAGGAGGACAGGCAGGAACACACGCCCAGCGAGGAGGAGGGCTGTTTGCCTGGCAGTGTTGGTGCTAATGCTGGAGGGGATTGACAGACAGACCGCAGACAAACAGACAGACCATGCAGACCCTCTCATGGCTCATTAAATTGGCTGCTGGGGCAGACGGGTGCCAAATAACCTGAGGCTGGGGGCACATGGCACCCCAGCGCCATCCCCAAGACACCCGCTCTGCCAGTGAGGCCAGGGCTGCTAAAGGCTCCCCCCAGGCACACCCCACCACAGGGCAGCCAGTCCGCTCAGGGACAGGCACCTGTGCCAGCCCCGCTGCCTCCCCTCTCCGAGCTCCCGGCCGGTCCTGCTCAGGTCTGCGACATGGTGGCCACTGGCCGGGGCTAGAGGCACCAGGGAGGAGCCCAGGGGCTGTCCCCAAACACGGGATGCACTCGAGGGCAGGGCTCCTGCTGCACTTGCTGGCCGCTGGGACAGGCAGGATTGTCTGCATAGTACATCCCCAGACACCGTTTCTCCATCACCAGGGTCACTGTGGGCATCCGCAGGGACTTCACACACCAAAACCAGGCAGGCGAAGGGCCGTGCCCCACGTCACAGCCCCGGCGAGCAGCTCGGCATCCCTCCTGCTCTCATCCCGCCCAGTCCAGCGCCCCAGTCTCAGTGGAGGCACCCAGGCTGGCACAACTCCTTCAGCAGAGCCGGGTACCCACATCCCCAGGCAGCTCAGGGCTGCAGCAGGTACTTCTCTTCGTTCCTTGCCTCGTCCGCATCAGAAGCCGGGCTCTTCTTGGGGCATGAGGGGGTCCTGCAGGCCTTGCAGAGGATGAGGAAGAGGATGAGGATAAGCAACGCGATGACACAGTTAAAAGAAATTGCCACAACCGCGCCGGTGGAGAGAGCAGCCCCCATCGCCACTGTCCCACGGGAAAAAGCGGGATCCGCAGCTCGGCCCCACGCTTGGGATGCCAGCGCAGTGATCGAGCGAGCAGCCTCTACCCGCCAGCATTGGCAGGGGACAGAGGGGATGGTGGCAGTGCTGGCGATGGGACGGGGCTGGGGCCAGGCGGGCAGCAGGATGTCATCGTCCTGTCACGATTTGGCCACTCGCAGCTGTGTCCCGGGCTTCACCGCGCTGCTGGGAATGATCGATCGGAGCTTTCCCTCAGCTTTCCCTCCTCCGGCAGGGTGGCAGGGACACGGAGACCCCTCTCCTCCCTCCTGCACCTGGAAGGGAGAAAGTCACTGTCACCACCGGCACAAAGGGACAGGCTGCCCGAGCCCCTCAGGACAAGCTGTGGGGGTGCCAGCGGGCAGCCACCCCAGGACCCAAGGGGGTTTGGAGGCTGCAGCAGCTCCCAGGTCAGCTGCTGTCTGGGGGGACCTTT
>VYZM01003738.1:728134-750215 GCA_013398915.1 Dromas ardeola | reverse complement strand
CGGCGGGCGGCTGCCGCTGGGGCGGGCGGAGGCAGGAGGGCGGGCGGCGCCGCTGCCCCCTCCCAGCGCCGGGATGGGAGGAGGGCCAAGGGGGGGGACAAGGGGAGGAGGCCCGGAGCCCCCGGGGTGCAGGCGGCTGACGTCAGCGGGGATGAANGGAATTTACCCACCCCTGACCCAAGGCCGGGCTAATCCACCAGCATCGCCCCCCCCCCCTCCCCGCGGGTGCCAGGCCCCTGCAGGTCACCCCCCGGGCAGGGACGGCCCGTGACGCCCAGGGGAGGAAAACACAACGCAGTCAGCGCTTCGGGACTTTACTGCCGTCCGCAGCGGGAGCAGAAAGGGGTTTTTAAATAGGTCACGAACCCAAACGCATCACAGGGAAGGGCAAGGTTTGCAAAACAGTGGCGTATTAAGGAGTAGCGTGGCCTCGATGGGGGGCAGACACAGCCCCGGGTGTCCCCCCGAGAGCCGGCGATGTCCCCTGCAGCACGCTCGCGCCAAGGGGGAGGACGCCGGGGTGACAGGGTACAAGCCGTGCTGCAACCTCTCCAGAGCCACCCAGGGCCAGCCAGGTCCCCGGGATTCTTCATGCTCCCGGCTCCGCCATCACTCCGCCACCGGCTTCGCTTCCTTGGCCATTTCCAGCCGTGTCAGTATTTCATGCCACTGGACAAACTGCTTGGAGAGAAGCAGGGTCTGGACGTGATTCTCTAAGGAAAGAGACACGGAAACTGCAAGGAAGAAACCACAGTCCGAGCGCCCCGGCGGCCTGACAGCACCACTACAATCCTGATTCCCTTGGGAGAGGGAGGCTGTGGGAAGCCTGCATGAAATCAAACCATCCAGACGCTGAGCCACTGCTCAATATCGAGCACCGACAGGAGCCCGGGAGGCACTTCGGAGCACTGCATAGCTCCGCATTTCAAGGGGCTTTCTACAGAAAAGAGCAGTTGTCCCCTACCTGCTCTGGTTTTAGGATATGTCTCAGCACTGGGATCGTATGTGGCCAGGATTAGCTGCTGTTTGGCTCAGGCAGGTTGCAGGGACCAGTGGCCACCTGGCAGAGCGGGCTGCGCTGCTCTTTCGCGCCCAGCCGTACGGTGAGCAGATCCAGCACAGGGGCTCTGGCAGGTGGCACCCTGCCCTTCCCATCTCACAGCCACTTCTGGCCCTCGGCTCTGCTCCTGAGAGGAGTATGACAGGGACACAGGCGTCACTGTGACAGAAAGGACACTGGCCATTAAATGCAGGGCTGGGGATCGCCTGCTTCCAACAGTATGTGGTGGGGCAAAGCAGCCCAGGAGACAGGCGGGCAGCTCAGCTGTGTCAGGCCCAAGGCTCAAAGGATACCATTTTGTTGTAGTCTTCGAGCAGCGTCTTGACACCGTCGGTGAGATCCTGACGCTGCTCCTGCAAAGAGGGGAGCCACGGTGAATAAGCAATAAATCAGCTGAAGGACACCTGTCGTCCCAGTCCCTGACGGTACAGGGGGGAAACTTGTCCAAGGCCAGTACTGGGATCAGAGCTCAGGCCCTGGCCGTGGCCACCCACTTCAGCTGTACGTGTTTCAACAGTCAAGGGAAAGGTTACAAACGCTCAAGCTCGTGAAGCACCAAAGCCCCTGGGCTTGTGCCACTGCCTGCCTCTCTTCAGCATCCATGCTTTGCTTGCCCCAGAACAGAAACACACAGCAAAATGCTGAAAGGGGGCATTAGGTGCTGCCCAGGCCATTTATCACCAGCTCAAAGCGGGAAGGAAAGGTCGAAAACACAAGGTGAGGCTATCAACAGCCTTCCAGAGGCTGGGATACTGGAAAAGTGCAATGCTTTACTTCAGTGTCGCAGTGAGAGGGGGAATGCCAGCTGGTTAAACCCACCACCGCTTATAAAGTGTCACTCAAACCTCTATTTCGAACAGGCTTATGGCAGGCAAAGCACTTGTCCGGTTCAGACTCAACTGTCAGAAATCTTGGCTACTTTCCACCTCCCCATCCCCTCCCCAAGTGCTTATACTTTGTTTAAAACTGCAGCATGGATATCCTGGACAAGATGCAAAAATAAACCTCCTATAAATGAGCAATTCAAGCAATTGCAAACACAGGACTCTCAGTGCAGCCACTGACAAACAGTTCCTCCTCCCTGCTAATCAAGACTGGCAAGACGTCACGTTACCTGCTGCTGTATGTGGATTTGAGAGAGTCGCTGAAGCTTGGCTGCATGGTCAGGAACCGCTGAAAGCACAGAAGAGAAATCCATTTTGTTTTCATAGAATCATAGAATGTGTTGGGTTGGAAGGGACCTTTAAAGGTCATCTAGTCCAACCCCCCTGCAGGGAGCAGGGACATCTTTAACTGGATCAGGTTGCTCAGAGCCTCATCAAGCCTGGCCTTGAATGTCTCCAGGGATGGGGCCTCCACCACCTCTCTGGGCAACCTGTGCCAGTGTCTCACCACCCTCATTGCAAAGAACTTCTTCCTAATGTCTAATCTAAACCTGCCCTGCTCTAGTTTAAAGCCATTGCCCCTCGTCCTCTCGCTACATGCCCTTGCAACCCGCCCCTCCCCCGCTTTCTTGTAGGCCCCCTTCAGGTACTGGAAGGCTGCTATAAGGTCTCCCCGGAGCCTTTTCTTCTCCAGGCTGCACAACCCCAGCTCTCTCAGCCTGTCTTCATAGGAGAGGTGCTCCAGCCCTTTGATCATCTTGGTGGCCCTCCTCTGGACCTGCTCCAACAGGTCCATGTCCTTCTCGTGCTGATGGCTCCAGAGCTGGACACAGTACTGCAGGCGGGGTCTCACGAGAGCAGAGGGGGAGAGTCACCTCTCCAGATCTGCTGGCCGTGGTTCTTTTGGTGCAGCCCAGGATGCGACTGGCCGCCTGGGCTGCAAGCACACATTGTTGGCTCATGTCCAGCTTTTCATCCACCACCTTTTACATCACGTGGGATTAGTTACCAAAATAAAGACCATTCCACCTCCGCGAGCACATCACAGCAGAACTCCGCCAACTGAACGCAAGCACCACAAACTCACCTTTTCTACCATACAAAACCCCTAGCTACCCTTCATATTCAATACCAAGTTTATTTGCTAACTGCTTCTGGATGGCATGAGTTAGGGGATGCCTGCAGTGAGAACTACAGCAAATTAAACTACCTGGATTAACAGGTAAGCGATTAATTAAGCGATTAATTAAGCGATTAAAAAGGCATCTCTGCCTAAGCCAGGAGCAGGGATGTTCTGGACATAAAAGAGCTCATAGGCAGGAGTGGCTCCACAGCCTGGTGACCTTGCACAGCACTCAGACACCGGTCTCCACCCTCTCTGCCAAGCTGCTCTCTCTAACCTGCTTCCCAACCTACTCTGTCACCTCCTTGACCTCGCACGGGATGTTAGAGCAGCAGGGAGGGAAAAGCAAGCATAATTTGTTTGTATCTACGTTACTCATACCAGGTTGTATGTTTAGCTGTCCTCAAGTCTGAGGCTCAAAAAGCCCCCAAAACAGGATAGGCAACAGCTTGGGGGTGGCATTTGCAGCTCAAACTCGCAGAAGAACATGCGTACCTTGGATACTGGCACTGTCCAAGATGGGCTGGAGGTTCTTCACTTGCTCCAGAAGGGCTGCTTGGGATGGAATAACCTGCTCCTCTGGTTGGGGAGGGACAAGATGCAAAAGCAGTAAATGAAAAATGGTGCTTTGGCTTTTCACAAATACTGGTGAGGTAAATTTTCCTATACAGAAAGGGGCTTGTTTATGATTTTAGGTAGACTTTTGTGTTGCTCATCCCTGGACCTTGATTCACACCAATTTAATGCAGGAGTATCTCCACCAAGTTTCATTTGCAGACTACACCGTCACAAAGCTGAACCAAATTCTTTGGGGCAAAAGAGGATAAGGCTGGAAGGTGTTTAGAACACATCCAAAGGTCTTCCATTTTTGTGACAGCCTAGAGAGTATTGGAAGTGGGGTGAGGAAAACTCTTCTAGCTCCAGTTTTTCTTTTCAACCTTTTATCAATTCAGAGTTAAACTGATACTAAAAAATACTAAAAAGATCAGAACTGACAAAAATGCAGCACGGATGTGCACAAGGGAGTACTAAGGGTGACAGACATCCTTGTACAAACCATCTCTCTGAGAGGTCCAGAGAGGGTGCTTTGCCAGATCTTTACAATTAAAGAAATCCATCCCAATCCATCTTAAGTAAAAGACAACTTTTGCAGGGCTAAAACACCTTCCCGTTTCCTCTCATTTCATGTCATACCTGCCAAGATGAACTGCAGCTTCATGGCATCTGGAACAGCCATCCTATCAATGTATTGAGGGTCGAGGTATTTTATTACATCTTCAACTACAGTGAAAAACAGGTTTGGAGAAAAAAAGTACGAGACACATTATTGCATTCACAAGTGCAATTTTCCCCCATACTATACATTGGCTTACTTTATAAACACTGCCCACTTAAGGATGGGTTTTTTCAGATTCATCAATTTCTATAGCACTTGAAAATATGTGACTTTAGAGCACTGTGACCAAGAACTGACAGATGGCTCACGCCAAGTAACTGCTTCATTACGGACACATGCAACTCTTGCTTTTTATTTGGATAGTGATATTAAAGGTGAATAAAATCTGTTTCTTCCTGTCCTTGAAACAAAACCAGCCAATAGCCCTCCATCCTGGTCCTTAAAATCATCTACAAATACATGACTTATATTTTTATACCAAACAGCCACTGCAGCCTTGGAACACAACAACCCTTCTTACACAGCCTGCTCCTTCTGTGATACCAGACATTAAAACTTGGCCAGGAAGCAGTTTTGCAGAACAAAATGAAGCACTCAGGTGTTCACTCCTGATATCGCCCAGTTCGGAGGTGGCTCCCCAGATCTGTCCACCAGTGGCTGTGTGTGATCCTTATTCATAAAATCATAGAATTGCCTAGGTTGGAAGGGATCTTTCAGATCATTGAATCCAACCACCAACCTGACACTGGCAAAAACCATCACTAAACCATGTCACTAAGCACCACATCTACCCATGTTGTACACACCTCCAGGGATGACGATTCCACCACTTCCCTGGGCAGCCTCTTCCAATGCGTGATAACCCTTTCGATGTAGTAATTTTTACTAATATCCAATCTAAACCTCCCCTGGTGCAGCTTGAGGCCATTTCCTCTTGACCTGTCGCCTGTTACTTGGGAGAAGAGACTGACCCCCATTTCTCTACAACCTCTTTTCAGGTAGTTGTTATTGCTCCCACCACACACAAGAGAGAGCTGCTCTACTGTGCCCAGGAAGTCCAAGCATGCAAAAAGACATTTCAGGAGCTCCGACAACCCTCAAGGCCTGTATTTCAGGCAGAGCAAATTGCTGCATCGATACAGGTGGACATCAAGCAAACAACAGGTGTCCAATTTCCCACCCCCAACAGCTGAGTGGTAGAATCATGAGCAGAAAGACCACACTCAGTTACTTATTTCACTCTCAAATATGCAAAACAAGAGCCCAAAATCAAAGGGGCTCACAAGGGGAAGGGTAAAGGGGTTTTCGTTTAGGGGAGCAACATGTCACACGGGCATTTAGAGGTCCCCCACTCCTCCCCGAGGCCGCTCACTTTTTTTGAACAGGATTTTGATCCTCTCCCGCTTGCCGGCGATATTGCTCAGCGCCACCTGCACCTTCACCAGCTCGTCCGCCACCTGCAGAGGGCACAGAGGAAGGAGATGGGCCTGTCAGAGCCCGCCACGGAGGGGCCTGCGCCTGGGCCTGTCAGATCCCGCCGGGCCTGAGCCTGGGCGTGGCCCCGGGCGGAGGCCGGGCCGGGCGCCGAGAGGGGACAGAGCCATCCCCCGGTCGCTGCGAACCACCCCCCCGGTACCTTCCGCGTCCCACTGGCCCCGTCGTCGCCGCCGACGCGCCGTTCCAGCTCCTCCAAGCGCCATTGCAGCCGCTGCAGCTCCACCGCCGCCGCCGCCATCTTGCCGCCGGCCGGAAGGAGCAGAGCGCCGCTTCCGCCCCGCCCCTCCCCGTTGCCATGGCGGCGCGTTGCTAGGGGCCGCCGTTGCTGTGGAGACGGAGCCAGCCGGGGCGGGAAGGGATGTTGGAGGGCGGCGAGGAGGGGGGACGGGGGGCACGAAGCCCCTCTCGGAGGCAAGGAGGGGAGGCTGCAGGCGGTCGATGGTGATTTGCACTGCAGAGGGAGGCGTGCAGGCCTCCCGCCGCCAGGGCGGTCGATGGCCGCTTCGTTCCGGCGTGGTCCTCCAGGAAAGAGGCGCTGGGGCGTATTAAAAAGACATTGATAATAGCGATCTGTGGGCCGTGCGGATGCAGGGCCTTTGAAATCCAGAAGGCTGCCGCGGGCTTTCCCCCAGGCCTCGTCCTGCCCGGGTTCACCTTTCTCCTATCGACCAAACGCGCTCGCTAAAAAAGTGAGATGCTAACGAATGCAGCAGCCAACCCCAGCCCCACCGCTGTCTGCAATTGGCACTCGCAATTGAGGGTTCTCTCAAAGGGATGAGATGAATTCACGGTAGCAGCATTCACCACAGAGAAAAGTCCAGAGGCTTTCCAAACTGCAGCGGGAGAAGTTCAGGGGCCTCCAAGGCACCTCACGGTGTTCCCTGCACCCCAGGGCTCAGCCTGACACTGCCCCGCCATACCTGTGTGGCCTCAGCAGTGCCAGAGCTGCCCCAGGCTGGAGGGCAGTCCCTGTCCCTTGCAGGCTCTGAGCGAGGGGGCTGGGTGTTGCACCGCCATGCCCCAGGCACCAGGTCCCCCTGTTAAGGTGACAGGCCAGGCTCTTAGTTCAAAAACACCTGCTTATAGCCAGTCCTTTGTTAGCATGGCTAGCAATGGTGGCTGGATGGCATTGGGGACCCAACCAGTGCCCTTTGCCAAGAGCAAAACCCACTGTGCCATGAAAAAGCTTTGTCCTTACAGATTTGTTCCTACAGGGAGTTCTCCAGGGCTGCCAGGCTGTAGGAGGGAGCTGTGGCATGGCCCAGGGCCCCAAAAAACCCTGTGGCCATCCCAAATCTCCCTGAAGGAGCAGTGCAGAGCACTTGGGCAGGAGCAGCAGGCTGAGGCTCTGTGTGCTCTGCCTTTTTTTCCCAGGGATCGATAGCTGGGCTGTGGAAGAGGGATCTTCAGAGGGGAAGAGCTGTGCTTTGTTCCACAAAGGCGACAATTAGAAATGGCTTCATTAGCAGAAGTGGCTGGGGGCTGCAGAAGGGGCCGGGGACTGCACACACCATGCTGGTAGGTGTTTAGAGTATACTGGCTGTATCATGGCTTGTGCCCAACGTGATGGGCAATGCCCACAAATACAAATGCCCATGCTAGAGGGACACAGATCACCCACTTCCCCAGGGTGAGAAATTCAGGCAGTCCTGGGACTCAAGCACTGGCGGACTTTGGGATTTGGGGACATCCACCCTTTAGAGTCCCATCCAGCCCGAGAGCCTTGGAACAGGGCTGAAGCAGTGAATCTTCCCCCTGCTCCTTGGAGCTGAAAGGAGTCTCCTACCCCATCCCCATCCCTGGAGCCTGCTGGTGGCGTACTGATGCCACGGCTGTCTTGCCCCCAGCCAGGTGCTGAGGCCGGATCCAGCGCTTCTCCTGCTAGGCTGGATCATCCCCACATCCTCCGTCTCCTCTGTCCCGCTCAATTACAGTCCCTGCAGGACGCGGGAAGTGGGCATCGATCAGGGCTGGTTACTCAGGTGACAGCAGCTGTGTCCCCGAGCACCCCAGGGAGTGTGGCAACACACATCACCCCCTGAGCTGTGTAACGAGTGGGGACATGGGCTGCGTGTGCCCTCCCGGCTCCCTGGGGCCCAGGCACTCGATGAGCTGTGGCCAGCGCTGCCTGGCAGTGACAGGGGACATGAGACCCCAGTTAAGACTGCATCGATCCCACTCCAGCTCTGCTTGATGGGCTCTGCTGGACTGTGCTGGGCTGTGCCGTGGCTGCAGGAGTCCTGTGCCAGGGCTTAGCTGTCTCACACCCTCACACCCCTACCCCAGAGCAAACACCCCGGGACCATCTTGCAGCCTGGGGCACACACAGACACACTCACAAACACACAGACACACAGAGGGAACCCCACTGCAGCCTGGGGTACACAGTCACACTCACACACACACACACTTTCCCACGTTCACGGACCCCCTCACTCTCATACCCACCCACAGGACCCCTCCGGCCGAACCGGCCCGGGGAAGCCCTAGGGTCCTCTGCAGGGGTCCCGTGTGTCCCCTCCGTGTCCCCGCCGTGTCCCTCCCCCGAGGCCGGGCCCGGGGCGGGCCGCGCCGCTGCAGCACCCTGGACAGCGCCCGCGCGGCTGAGGCCCGGGGCTCCGGGCTGGGGCTGTCCCCGGGGGCTCGGGGTGTCCCCCGGGGGCGACCTCTGGAACAGGAGGTTCTGTCCCCCTTGGGTACCGGGGACGTGGCTTCATGGGTGCCATGGGTGGGCCTGTCCTCATGGCTGCCGTTGCCGGGGGTGTCTGTTCCCATGGGAGCCCCCTGTGGCTATTCCATATGTATGGGTGGCTGCATATGTGTGCAAGGGCATGCGAATGTGTAAGCATGTGTAAGCATGTGCGTTTGCACACGTATGGGCGCCTGTGACTGTGTGTGAGTGTGTATGCTTTAGTGCATGCTACAGACTTTTTGTGAGGGAGCACAAGCGATCTGTATGTTATGTGTGCTGGCTGAGCTGCCCGCAGGTCTCCATGCTTTCCCATGTGCATCCATGACCACCTATGTGTGTGCCTGTGTCTCACTTTCATCTCCAGGTGGGTCACACATGCCCTCTGTTGGGTAGTGCCCACATGCCAGGCTGGCCCAGCACCTTGCCTTGTGCAACCTCATCAGCACCATGGCCTTAGCAGCCCCACAGCCATGCCCCTTGCCTGGCACAGGCAGCCTGATGAGGTCCCCCACCCATGGGTGAGCTGCCACTAGGCAGCTTGTGGGGCCAAGCAGTTCCACAAACTGCCTTGTATGGCTGGATTTGGTGTCCAATCTGATCCAGCCCATGCTTGAGGGCTCTGGTCGGTGCAGGGGAACTGTTTGCACCCCAGAGTCCCCAGAAACTGAGGCAACCCTCTGCTGGAGGCAAAGGTGAGGCTGGCTGCGAAACCTCAGGCACTACAGCTGCCACCCCAGGGTGTTACAGGCTGTGGAGGTGTCCTGCAACCCCAAACTGTCCCCAGCCTGGGCACTGGAGCTTGGTGGGTGGCACCATGTCACACATACCACCCTCCACACCGGTTTGGTTCAGCAGTTCGTTTCCTTTAATAGATACACAGAGTGGTGTGACCGCGGTGGGAGTGCCGGGGGGAGCCCGGTGGTACCGAGCCCTGGCCCCCTGCGCTGAGGTAGAGGTGAGCGTTGCTCCACGCTCACCTGCTTTGGCACCCAGGGGTGCGAGCGGGTGGGGGAGGCACCCACCCAGCCCCAACGAGGTAGTTTGGAGTGCCCGGTGCGGTGCTCGCTGTCTCTCTGTCCCCCCAGCTAGGGACCCCGGCATCCAGGCGGTATTTGGTGGTGGGGGACACTGCTGGGCCTCCATCCCCTGTCCCCACCAACAAGCTCCTCCCAGGAGGAGCTTGCACAAACCCCACCCCGATATTAAGCCCCACCCCTGCCCCACCCCAATAAGGTGCACCCCCACCTACTAACCCATCACATCTCACCCCCACCAGTCCCACCAGTTTCCCCAGTATCTGCCCACCAGAGTAACCCCCTTGAACTGAGGACCTGGGGGGCTGAGGTGCCACCACCCTGGGGTGGCCAGGGGGCTCCCAGGACCCTGGGAGTGTCTCAGGGTGGGGGCAGTGAGCCCAAGCAGCATAGGAGGACTGTGTCAGGGGGTCTGCAGTGGGTAGGAGGTGCAGTGTATAGGGGGTGCAGTGTATAGGAACTGCGGTGTTTGCACTGAGGGTGTGCACAGGGGACGTAGTGTGCAGGGGAGGCAGCACATGCATCGAGAGTGTGTATAAGGAACGCAGTATGCACAGACGTGTATACGGGAGACAGTACGTAAGAGATGCAGTATGTGCATCGAGTGCGGCAATGTGTGGAATGACTGGTGCTCCTCAGGGGTCAGTAATGGGACTGGCATTGTTTAATCCTTGTTGGCAACATGGACAGTGGGATTTAGTGCACCCTCAGCAAGTTTGCTGACAACATCAAGCTGTATGGCGGGGTCGACACGATGGAGGGAAGGGATGCCATCCAGAGGGACTGGGACAGACTTGAGAGGTGTGCCTGTGCAAACCTCATGAAGTTCAACAAGACTAAGTGCAATGTCCTGCACCTGGGTCATGGCAATCCCAAGCACAAATACAGGCTGTGCAGAGAATGGATTGAGAGCAGTCCCGAGAAGAAGGACTTGGGGGTGTTGATTGATAAGAAACTCAACATGACCCAGAAATGTGCACTCACAGCCCAGAAAGCCAAATGCATCCTCGGCTGCATCAAAAGCAGCGTGGCCAGCAGGTCAAGGGAGGTGATTCTGCCCCTCTACTCTACTGTGGTGAGACCCCACCTGGAGTCCTGTGTGCAGCTCTGGAGCCCCCAACATAAGAAGGACATGGACTTGTTGGAGCAAGTCCAGAGGAGGGCCACGAAGATGATGAGGGGGCTGGAGCACCTCTGCTATGAGGACAGGCTGAGAGAGTTGGGACTGTTAAGCCTGGAAAAGAGAAGGCTCCAGGGAAACTTTATAGAGGCCTTTCAGTGCTTAAAGGGGGCCTACAGGAGAGATGGGGAGGGACTCTTTATCAGGGAGTGTAGCGATAGTACGAGGGGTAACAGTTTTAAACTGAAAGAGGGGAGATTTAGTTAGATATCAGAAGAAATTCTTTACTGTGAGGGTGGCACGCGTTGCCCAGAGAAGTTGTAGAAGCCCCATCCCTGGAAATGTTCAAGACCAGGTTTGATGGGGCTTTGAGCAGCCTGGTCTAGTGGGAGGTGTCCCTGCCCAGGGCAGGGGGTTGGAACTAGATGAGCTTTACGGTCCCTTCCAACCCAAACCATTCTATGAGTCTGTGATTCTATGTGGAGGACGCAGTGTGTGCATTGAGGTATGTGTAAGGGCTGCAGTGCATGCTCCGATGTGGGTATAGGGGCCAGAGTGTATGCTTCGCGGTGTGTATAAGGGCTGCAGTGTGTAGGGGATGCAGCATGCGGGGCCGTCAGGAGCTGTACGGGGGGGGGCAGTGCCTGGGAAGGACGGTAAATGTGTTGGAGGGCAGGCACGGGGAAGGGGTCTCAACACACCGGGGTAAGGGACAAGAAGGGGCCACGTGGCTGCTCACAGCCTTGCATGGACACAGCTCAGTGTTGCAGCAAGAGGCACCTTTGGCTCCCCCATCCCGCCTTGGTGGCTCAGCTGGCTCCCACCCCTCAGCACCCCAGGCCCTGGGGATCCCCAACTGCTTTCAGGGTGGGGGGGGCATATCCCCTACGGCGAGGAGCTGGCAGGAGTGTGGCTGTGCGAGGCGGCTGGGTGCAGCGGGTTCGGGGTGGGCACGGGGTTCAGCCGGCTCTGGGTGCTCCCTCCACCAGTTGCTGGTGGGGCCGGGGGCCGGCGGGCAAACAGGACGCCTGGGGAGCAAGAGCAAGGGCGTTAGGGCAAGCCCAGGGTTGGGGGCTCTGCTTGCCTGGCTCCCAGCACCCAGGTCAGAGAGTGGGGACCAGCACCTCTGGGGCCTCCATCCCCCACCCCCCGGGATGTCCTCTCCATCACAGTTGGTGCCTCCCCCAGCCCAGTCATCCCTCCCCAGCATGGGGCAGACCCCGGGGGTGGCCCAGGACCATTTGGCTGACAGGCCCGCCTGCTGATTAGCCCTGCCGTTTCCAGCTTGTTAAATATTTAAGTCCTTAAAGAAAAGCCATTGTTTTTAATTGGGGATGTCTCTGTGGGACAGGCAGGGAACTAGGGGCATGGGGTGCGCTGCTTAGACAGGTAGGTGCGTGCCAGCACCCCAAAGGAGCCTCTGCCCTAGAAAAGCACCCCAACATCTTCCCCTGCGCCCAACACCGTGCTCTGCAACCAGCCAACCCTCGCACCCATCCAGAGACCCTCTGGGCACACCAGCAACGGGGTGACCCCAAATCCAATCCCTGCCTGCTTGACCCTGTGGTGGGGGATGACCTCAGGTGCCTTTTTGCAATTCTTGGCCTGAGTCCATCCACCCGTCCATCCACCCATTCACCTACCCCCTACTTCAGCCCTTCATTGCTACCTCCTGCTGGGGGACAATTTCCAGCCTCGCTGGCCCCCTCCTTCTCCTGCCCCCTCTCCCCAGGCCCTGCCACTTCATTACGATGGATTTTATAGTAAAGACATCAGATTGAAGGAAGGACTTGCTGGCCAGGCAGTGGCTATAAGTTATTGGATTTCCCGGCCGCAATTACATGGGCCAAGCGGCCCTTCTATTTACCTGTGTAGACAACTCCATTTATTTCTATTGACATGTTGATACTGCTAATGCCGTTGGTGGACAGGTTCAATGCAGTCTCCTGTCTGTCATCTGGGGAAAGGAAATACCAATATGTGCGTTAAGAGAAACAGAAACAAGAACCTGCCCGAGAGAGAGAAGCAGGGTTCCGGCCTCTCCGGGCATCCATGCTCCTCTCCAGTTACTGCTGCTTCCTCCTGGGATTCCAGGGGATGGGGTGACCCAAGCTGAGATGCTGCATCCCACTACCTCGGTTGGAGATCTTGACGTTCATGGGGAACTGGGAAGCCACAGCCAGGAGGTTGTGCTGCAGTGCGTGTTGCACCAGCCGCTGCTGCTCCTCCACTGTCAGGGCCACTTTCTTCTCTGGGGGCTCCCCCGTCTCCAGCTTCTCCCGCAGCTGCTCCAGCACCACTGCTTGCGAGGCTGCTGCCGCTTGGGCAGCTGCGAGGTGGTGGCCGGCCAGTCCCACTGGGATAGCGATGCGTCCCGGCACTGCTGCTGCCAGCACACCGTCCTCTGCAACGACCGAGAGACCTCAGCAGGTCCCACCATCACCACCCCTCCTCACCATCCCCAGCCAGTACCACCTCCATCCCAGGAGCATGGGCAGGGCAGGCCACCGCCCCCAGCATCTGGGCTCGGTCCTTATCCAAACCCAGGAGAAACAAACCTTTCTGAGTCCCAGAGAGGGACCAAAGGAACAAAATTGTTCCTATTTTCCCCAAGGAAAAATGGCAAGAGCAGACAGGGAACATCCCTGTTGCCAGAGTAATGTCCATCCCAGGGGAGAGACGCCTGCTGCAGGGCAGACGTGGTCCTCACCCACCTTTCTTAACAGCGTGCACTTGGCTGAGCTGGTTGCAGCTGTGCGTGGAGATGCTAAGGGCTGGCAGAGGCATTTTGGGGGAGCCCAGCAGGGTTGGGGTGCCAGCTGGTGAGTAGTTGAAGAGTGCCGTGCCGAAAGTCTGCCTCCGTCCCTCCCGGCGGTTGCTGTCGATGGCGGCTTGGAGCTCCCCGGGAGAGCTGAGCGCCCGCTTCTCACATTCGTAGGGATACAGGTACTTCATGTATCTGCACAGGGAGAGAGCCAGGATGAGACCCAGCACCATCCGTCCCCCATCCAGCCCTGTGCAGAGCAGGAACCAGGGTGGGGATAGTGCCTGGGAAGGGGCAGAGCCCTCCATCCCCCTTTGGGGCACCACGTGTCGCACCCTGGTGGGGGCTCTGGAACATCCAAGCCAGTGGCTGTCCCAGCGTGGTGCCCCCTACCCGCTGCCATTGCCAGGCACTCACTGCGTGCGGAGGGTGAAGGCAGCGCTGGTGATGGAGGTAGGTAGGTTGAGGCCCTTGGTGATCTCCCGCCAGATCTTCTTGTTGATGACTTCAACCAGGCCACCCTTGTCCGTCACCAGTCGGTACAGCGTGTACAGGTCCAGCACTTGCTTGGCCATGATGGGGATGCGGTTCACGGGTGTCCCTTCCAGCCGCACATGGAGGGGAGAGAAAAGTGTGTGGGGTGAGCCCAGGGGGACTCTCACCCCTTGGGGACACAGCCCCCACCTTGTCCCCACCACCACCGCAGGTACCAGCTGCCTCCCAAGGGGAAGACATGTCTTTCTGTGCCCAGGTGCGCAGCCATGGGCAGAGGGTGTGCAGGCAGGACCCCAGGGTGCCTGGAAGACCGGTGCTATGCCCCTGAGCAGGGCAGAGCCCAGCATGCTGGCACAGGGTCCCCATCGACGGAGCTGTTTGTTGGTGCCCGGTATGCTCTCAGCTGGGATGTAGGGGAACGGTGGGACGGGCAAAGGGCCTTCTCCAGAGCCCCTCAGAGAGGGTCATCCCCCCACAACTCTTAGAGCTCCCTATACAGCATCTCCCTCCTAAATGTCTCAGAGCATCCTAGAAGGACTCTCTCTGTAACCCCCTTTCAGAGCCCCAAAAAGAGACCTACCCCGCCCCAGCTTCATAGAAGGACTCACTCTGTAACCCTCTCTAAGAGGGACTCCCCCCATAATCCTTCTGGAGGGACTCCCCCTAAAACCTCCCAGTGGAGAGGTTCTCTCTCTTAAAAATTGCCCAGAGACCCTCTTAGAGGGGTACGTCCCCATGAATCCCCAGGGAGACTCCCCACCCCACAGATCCTCCCAGCAGCCCCCGACTGCTTAAAGGCCTTTAGTGCCCCCCCCACCGAGAGACCTGACCCCAAATCCCCTTCAAGTGCCCCCAGTAGGGCGCCTGATGCCTGGCTTCCCAGCATCACCCCCCACACAGAGGCCACGGGGCACGGGGACATGGGGTCACCAGGGCTCTGTGAGCCCAGCATGGACCAGCACGGTCCCCACAGCCACTGTCTCTGGTCAAAACCCCCTCCCCACTTTCCCAGGACACCCAAATATCTCCAAAGCCTTGCCCTGCCCCATGGCATCCCGGAGCAATGGTCTGGGCAGCGGCTGGGGGCTGCAGCAGGGCAGAGGAGGGATGGGCATCCCATCCCACCCCATCTCATCCTGTCCTGTCCCACCCCACCCATATTTATTCCTCCTGCAGGGTGGCGGGGCACAGGCGCTATCGGAAAGCCATCCATTTGGCTGGGGGAGGCTGTCACGGCTGCGCTTCGCACCTCAAACAAAGCCGTCACTCACCGCCATCCTCCAGCATCCCTAATTTATGGCCCCGATATTGGCTCGGCTTCTTCACATAAGCCTGAAAAATGAGCTCTTTTTATTCCTTTACTGAGTTCATTTAACTTTTTTTTGTGTCTGTGTTGTTCGCCTGGTCAGGAAGGGGGAGAGGATTTTATCCTCCTGGGAAAAAGGCAGAGATATCGACTTGATATCTGCCGGCGGTTGCTCGCTAGCCCTGCTCGCAGCCCTGGGGGTTGCTGGCACCGGCACCCCCACCTCAGGGAGGCCCAATTCTAGGGCTCCCCATCTCACCAATATGCCAATGAGTTTGTGGGGTCTCAGCCCCCCATTGACGACCCACGGACTTCTTTTCTCTTGCCCCCCGCCCTGCACCCCAAGCTGTGGCGGGTAATGAAAGCGGATTGCCATTAATCTCGGGGCTGCATGGGGCGGGCAGTGGGTGCCCGTCCTGCTGACAAAGGGACCTGTCTGCGTCCCAGCAGAGTGATGGCCCCAGCCCTGGCCAGGGCGAGCGGCACAAAAGCCTAGGGAGGTGACGCGGCCATTGTGGTGCTGCAATTAGCTCCTTGATTAATTAATGGCCCTGTGTTATCAGCAGGGCCCTTGGCTTTGCAGGGGAACAGGGGGGTCCTGTGGACCCCCAGCGAGCAAAAGAAGAAATAGTCCCCCTGTGACCCGGCTCACCACTTTTGGGAGTGCCATGGAGGTTGGGGCACGGGGACGAGGTGCCTCACAGCCTGCACCCCATGTCTGATGGGGGTGATACCATCACCCCCATCTCATCCCTGCTCCCCCAGATCCCTTCCAGCAGTTACCCCCACCTGTCACTGGGCCCGGGTGTATCTGCCCCGTGTTTCCCCCGGCCGGGCTGTCCCCAGCCCTTATTTCAGCCCTGCTAATTTTCCACCTCACTGACAAATGCCCTGACAGACAGCGGGGGACACGCAGCCCCTTTCATTAGGGGCATCAATCTACCTTGGGGACACAGCCTGGGGGTTGCAGCCCCCTGTCCACGCACCCCCAGGTGCCTCAGCAGCATCTGTGCTGGCTCATGGGTGCTGCTTCTCAGCCAGCTCCCAATGACCCCTGTAATGCTGTCCCTGCCCCACGGCCCCCTGTCCCCTTTCTCTTTGCTACCTACCTCCAAAATCCACCACTCCTCCAACAGGCGCACTCACATCTGCATCTGCACACCTGCACACCCGCACCCGTGCAGCCGGACCTTCACACCCGCCTGCCCTCCCCGTGCAGATGTCACCGGTTTGAGGGAGGCGTGGGATGGAGGGGACAGGAGCAGGACAGGACAGCTGGACATGGAGGGATGAGGAGCAGCTTTGGCAGGGAAGCATCCGGCTCCCTCCCTCCTCCCTGCACCACCAGGCGCTTGCTTAATTAGCCCCCGGCCCCAGTGGCGAGGGAGTTAATTAGCTCTGGAGAGAGAGATAATGAAGCCGTGGAACAGCCCATGAATCTTGTGACTGATGGATGCTGGGGGGCCACAGCAGCGCTGAATGCTCCCACTCGCTCCCCACAGCCCCGCATCAGGGACAGGGGGACTGTGGGGCACTCATGGGACACCATCCAGTCCCCAACCCGCCTCCAGCCGGGCTCCAGCGTGAGCCCCACGGCCATGCCATCCCCCGGCAGCACAGCCGTGAGTGAAACGAGTTTGTGGGGTCTCAGCACAGCCTGAAAGTCGATCAGTGCCACCCCACAGGCAGGTGGGCACCCTCACCACCCTTCCCATGGGCATGGCTTGGGAGCAGCTGCCCCTTTCTGCCCACCCTCGCCCCACACATGGCTAGCCCCGCTGCTCTTGCACACCCCCCCCAGCCTTCCCCTGTTAATTAGCTCAGCATTAACCTCTGCCTGGGGTTTACTGGCTATTGAGCGGCATGTTCATTAATCCACACACCGGCAAAAGGCTCTAATTAATACGGCCGGCCACACGCCCGCGCTCGGCAACTTTTAATTGTTGCAGGACGGGCTAGGGAGGGCGAAGGTTAAAGCATTTATCGAGTCCCCGGGAGCCGGCTCGGTCCCCCATGCCGATAGCAAAGATTTCCGATGCAGCCGGGCCGGCTGGCGAGCCCTTAACCCCTGGGTGCCCGGAGCTGCCCGGACCACCGATCCCATCCTGCCAGCATCGCTAAGAGGTGCCGGTAATGGGCATCCTCACTGGGCACTGCTAATGGGGAGCGCTAATGGGCATCACTAATAGGCATTGCTAATGGGCACTGGCAAGGGCATCCCCACCTGGCATCTCTAAAAGGCCCTGCAAACGGGCACTGCTAATGGGCATCATTAATGGGTTTTGCTAATGGTTGCCACCAAGGGGTATGCTAATGGACACCCTCACCGGGTATTGCTAGTGGGCATCCCTGCTGGGCATTGCTCATGGGCATGGCTAACAGGCATGGGCGATGGGCATCACCAGCAGCCACATCTTGGGTGTACCAGGGTAGCTGCTCTGGCCAGCAGGCACCCCGTGGCGGGGTCAGCCTGGGGCAACGGGAGCAAATCTGCTGAGTGTGAGTTTATGCACGTGGGGGGCAAGCTCTGCAGGACCTGCCTGGGGAGCTCATAAAGACCCGCAGCAGCTCAGTGCCTGAGTGGACCATGCTGTGAGCCCCTCCAGGCAGCTGGGGCAGGGGTGCCAGGGGCGCCCACCCCAACCACCCACCTTTACCTCTCTTCTGCATGAAGCCGAAGAGGTCGTCCAGGAATTCCTTGCGTTTTGGGTCCTCGTCCAGTTCATAGAGCTGGGGGCAAGAGAGAGAGGGGTCAGCGCTGCAGGTACACATGGGCATGCGAGGCAGAGAGGGGCAGTGGCAGGGGCAGGACCCTGCCTGTGCCAGGACCCAGCATCACCCCTGGCCTCACCTGCCCGCTCTGGCAGCAACGAGAGGCTCTCCCTGCCCCACGGACAGGACCCCCCGGTGCACCCTCCGTGCTGGGAGCGCTGCTGGGCTTTCCCCATGCCTGGGGGCTGGCGTGGGCTCCCCACACACCACTGACTATTTTGCGCCCTTGCTGAAGGGATGCTGCATCTGTGCCTCAGTTTCGCTGCCCCTCACCTCCCTAGGTGGAGGGATGACAGTGTTTCAGCCTGGAAAGGTGATGCCAATGCAGACGGGGCAGCAGCAAATCCTGGGCCCCCAGGCAGGTCCCTGGGATGGGGATGATCAGACCTGCTCTGGCTCAGTGGCCTCCAGGCACTGCCCAGGGCAGGTGTTCACCAGGTCATAGCACGGAACCAGCATCTCATCTGCAGGGACATGCATCCACATGCACAGCAGAGATTCTGGTCCTGTCCTGGGGCAGGGCGATCTGGCAGGACCACGGTGCTGGCTGCTGCCAGGAAGCTGCCTCTCTCCACCAGGGTGACAGGGCTATCGACGACCTGATAAGCACGGCCAGAGCCATGTCACCGTGAGATAGGGCCTGACCGATGGCCAAGGACAGTGTGAGGCACCTTTGTGAAGGGACATGCTGCCAAATCCTCCTCCCTCAGTGGGGCGTGGGGACCACAAAGCCATCACCCCTGGCCAGGCATGGGGACCCCAAGTCCATCTTCCTTGGCTGTGCACAGGGGCCAGGGTGTGAGCACGGCACTGAGATGTCCCTGCAAGGCATGAGGACTTCCTGCAGTGGGTGCAAAGCCAGATGTCCGTGCACTGTGTGCAAGCGCACGAGCACAAAACAGCGGGTGCCACGCTCTGTGTGCCCCAGCACTGGTCCTCGTGTCTCCCAGGAAGTTTGTGGGTGCACCGACATGTGTGCAAGCCCGTGACTGTGCATGTGGTTGCACAGATGCACACATACGGCTGTGAGGGTACTTCCATGTGTCGGATGGATGCGGGTCCGGATGCACGGACACAGCCCCCCAGGCTGAGCTGAGGGACGGCACCGGGGACACGAAGCGCCGGCTCCGTGCGAAAGCCAGGACTCGCCTGATTCCAGCACAGCGCCAGGGTGACCATGACAAATTGGAGCCCACCAGATCGATGGCCCAGCAGTAAAAGTCAGAGCACATGAAGGAAAAATTAGCACCAATCGAAGGCGCTATAGACACCAATTCCTCCCAGCGAGCCTGGTAAGAATTTAAAGCCATTGAAAAGAAACAAAACTCAGCAGTCCAGAATGGATTTCCAAAACATATACAAAGAAATGCAAGCTGGAAAACAAAGTCAGGCACAAAACAGAGTCGTTTAAAAAACAATTGTGCTGGGAAAGGCCGTTAAAAACCAATAGAAAGGGAGCACCCCCCCTCTTCCACACAGCACATCATTCACCGGGCAGATAAAGGGAGCTGGGCTGCAGGGATGTGGGGATGGGGGGATGTGATGGGGACACATGAATGCAGGGATATCGGGATACAGGGATGGGGGGACATGGGAATGTAGGGATATGAGGATGCAGGGACTTGGGGGACATGGAGATGTGGGGATGCAGGGATGGGGGGATACGGGGACACACAGGGATGTGGGGATGCAGGGATGCTCCTACAGACACCCCACGGTTCCCATCACCGCACAGACACGTCTAACACAGTCTCTCATTTAACCCATGGGTGCCCGCTGCGTGTCCCTTGTCTGACAGATGGGTGCTGCCTGTCCCTCACCCCGACTACGGGTGCTACTGCCTGTCTCACACCACACCCACGGGTGCCGACTGCCCAGCTCTGAGCCGCTCCATGGAGCTCCATCCCTGACCCTTCCTTGCCCTCTGGGTGCCACTTGCCCACCCCCTCCTTGCAGTACGGTGCTCTTGGGGTGCCCCGACCCACAGGTGCCAGCACTCTGACCCTTCCCTCCACCACGGTGCTACCTGCCCTGCTCTGTGTCCCCTCTCCATCTCCTGCCCTTCCCCAGGAGCTCCGAGACATCGATTACGGTAACTAGGTCAGAGCAGAGCTCCAGGGGGGACTGCTTTGATTTCTGCCCTGGGGAGGCTGCGTGAGCCAGGCTTTGCCTGCATTCCCCTGCCTGTCCCTGCCAGCAGTGCGGCCCCGACACCCACCGCTCCACGCCGAACCCTCTTCCACTCCCTGCGATCTCCTGGCTTGTCAAAGCAGGAGCAAACCCCACAGAACCAGCAACCGCTGACCATGCCACCACCTTCCTGGGGAGGCCAATCCAGCAGGTGGGGGGGCTCCTGCATCCTGCACCCACAGCTCTGCTGGACCCCCGGGTGCTGCCCACACTTCTGCTCCCACCAAGGCAGGCAGGATCCCACCCGGCACGTGCCGCTACTGCCTCCAGCCCCCGAAACAGGTGTGACCTCCAAGCATCGGGATCTATTTTTCCACCATTTATTAACCCCTAACCTTTTATCTGTGGGGCACACAGATGCAAAAACACATTACATCAAACGGGGGGCAAAGGTCGTCTTTTAAGTGGAGATGAGAGTGGAGCCGAGTAACAGGGGATGCATCGGTCGTCCCATGAGATTTGGGGATGCTCAGGCTGGAGAGGAGGCGCTATTGGGGAGGATTCTTGATAATGGGGGGCGGGCTGAGTCCCAGCCATGGCTGGCAATGGGATCCAGGTGGCACAGGTTCACAGGGGTGCCATGGTGTGGTATGGGTGGTGGTCTGCTACAGCCTCCAGGCGTGGAGGGACCCACAGACACCCTGAGGACCCTTCCCTGAGGAAGAAGCCAGCTCCATCCTCTACCCAGGGCACCTCACCCTGACACCCCTTTCCTCCTGCAGGGTGGGCACTGCGGTCCCCTCCCGCCTCGCCTGAGGACTGACCACCTACATGGCAGATCACAACCCCCCAGGGTCACACACAATCCCTCTGGGGAGACACACACACCTCGCGCGAGTGTACACAACCCCACACGGGTGTGCACAAGCCCACGCAAGCATACACAGCGCTACCCAGGCACGACCCTGCATCGGTGTGTACCACCCCTGCACGGGCACACAGAACACCACGTGAGTGCACACAGCCCCGTGCACACACGCACAACCCGCACAGGCACACACATACAACTGTGTCTGGGTATGCACAGCCTCCTATGGGCAGGCACAACCCCAGGTGAGCGTCCACAGCCCTTCATGGGTGCACACAACTCTGCTCGAGCACGCACAAGCCCGTATGTGCATGCACAGCCCTGCATGGGCACGCACAACCCCAGACAGGCACTCACAACACCAGATGGCCAGGCACAACCCCATATATATGCATGCACGACCCCATACAGACAAGCACAACCCCAGACGGGCACTCACAACCCCAGATGGGCGCTCATAACCCCATATATATGCATGCACCATCCCACAGAGACAAGCACAACCCCAGATGGGCACTCACATCCCCAGACAGGGAATGCACAACCCCATATATATGCATGCACGACCCCATACAGACAAGCACAACCCCAGATGTGCACGCACAGCCCCAGACAGGCGTTCACAACCCTAGACGGCACTCACAACCCCATGTGTATGCCTGCAGAACCCCACACAGACAAGCACAACCCCAGACGGGCACGCACAACCCCAGGTTGCAGCATACAACCCCAGACGGGCACTCACAACCCTATATATATGCCTGCACAACGCCGCACAGGCAAGCACAACCCCAGACCGCGGCACACAATCCCAGACGGGCACGCACAACCCCAGGTTGCAGCATACAACCCCAGACGGGCACTCACAACCCTATATATATGCCTGCACAACGCCGCACAGGCAAGCACAACCCCAGACGGGCACGCACAACCCCAGGTTGCAGCATACAACCCCAGACGGGCACTCACAACCCTATATATATGCCTGCACAACGCCGCACAGGCAAGCACAACCCCAGACCGCGGCACACAATCCCAGACGGGCACGCACAGCCCCACACGGGCATGCACAGCCCCAGATGGGCATGCACAACCCCCGGTGGGCACTCCCCTCGGGCTGGACACCCCACCACCACGCAGGGGCACCCCACCCCACCCA
>VYZM01003738.1:697138-709325 GCA_013398915.1 Dromas ardeola | reverse complement strand
AGGAGGAGGAGGGGGGAGCCAGCTTCCGCGCCAGCGGTACGACCGGGGGCTGCCTCCCTCCGCACCCCCGGCACAACCCAGCCGAGCCCCGGGGAGCGGGAGCTGCGGGGGACCCTCCCTGCTCCGGGGGGGGGGGGTTCCCCGCAGCCACCCTCCCGGACCGAGACGGGGAGGATGGGGTGAAGCTGGGGGGCAGGGGCATAAAGTGGGATGCAGACCCTCTTGCAGGGTTACGCGAGGAGGAGGCGTGGTGGGGGAGGTCTGCACCCCTTGTCCTTCCCTGCCTCCCCCCGCGACGCCCTGCTCCTCTTTCCCCGCAGAGCACCAGCACGCACGCTACAACCCGCTGCGGGACGACTGGGTGCTGGTGTCGGCCCACCGGGTGAAGCGCCCCTGGCAGGGGCAGCTGGAGAAGCCACCCCCCGAGGATGTGCCCCGCTGGGACCCCAAGAACCCCCTCTGCCCCGGGGCCACCCGGGCCAACGGCGAGGTACCGCTCAGGATGAAGGCGTCCGGGCTCCCCCCACCGCCTCGTCCCCTCCTGATCCTGTCTCTCGCCCTGGCAGGTGAACCCCCAGTACGAGGGCACCTTTGTCTTCCCAAATGATTTCCCCGCACTGCAGCCCGATGCTCCCGAGCCTGGTAACTTCTTGGGGGAAAGCAGGCTTGCCGGGGACCCCCAGGCTAAGGTCCTGGGGGTGTTGCAGGGTGGCCTGGAGTGGAATGGGTGCTGCCTCCTCAGCACCCTCTCCCTCCCTGCTCTCTGTCCTTCCCCAGGTGACAGCGATCACCCCTTGTTTCGAGCTGCAGCAGCGCGGGGTGTGTGGTAAGTACCTCCCTGTCTCTGTGGGGTCCAGGCCACGGTGTTGGGATGAAGCTCCGTGGGATGAAGCCAGACTGAACGTACTGCCTCGTAGTGCCTGTTCTGTGCACACCTGCACTATTTTGGGGGTCTTATCCTTGTCCCCTGTTCCACTGCACCCAGCAGGGCCATGGGGGTCCCTGGGGATGCCCCGCAGCCCCAGCCATGGTTGTCTCCCCCACAGCAAGGTGATGTGCTTCCATCCCTGGTCGGACCTGACGCTGCCCCTCATGTCCCTGGCAGAGATCCGGGCTGTCATCGATGCGTGGGCAGAGCTGGCGGCCGAGCTGGGTGCTTCCTACCCCTGGGTGCAGGTCCGGGGCTGGTGGGGACTGCCCTTCTCTCCCTGCCCCAGGGGTCTTGGGTGGAGGCGGGGGGCAAGGGCTGGGTGCTCGGGCAGCACCTAGGGTTGGGACCGTCCTGGTCATGTGTGGGTCCCCTTTCCCCACCTCATGTCCCCCCTGAGCCTTTCCAGGTGTGTGTGAGGCTCGGCTCTCCTGCGGGATGCTCTCTTGGTGTGCCAGGGACACCATGGCAGCCTGCAGTGGGGACCCTGGGGCTGGGACCTGCTGGCTGCACCTCTTCCTCCGTAGATCTTCGAGAACAAGGGAGCGATGATGGGCTGCTCCAACCCGCACCCCCACTGCCAGGTGAGGCTGTCCCACCCGTGACCTGGCTTAACCACGAATCCCTTTGGGCGACCCTACAACAGCAAACCCAGGCAGAAGATGTGATCGGGAATCCCCCCCCTCCCTGGTTCCCAAGCTTTCTGCAGAGAGGATCCTCTCATGGCCGTCCTGTCACCTTCCCTGCGGGGGGACTATCCCTTGTGGCTGCCACACGTGTGACTCTCCACCTGGTGGCAGCACGGCCCTGCAGATGTGCAGCGTGGCTGGGGCACCCCTGCAAATGCTGGGTACAGGTAACCCAGCCCTGTGCCCCGATGTGCCCCCCAGGTGTGGGCCAGCAGCTTCCTCCCGAACGAGGCACGCCTGGAGGACCGGACCCAGCGGCAGCACCTGAGCCAGCACGGCGTGCCCATGCTGCTGGAGTACGCCGAGCAGGAGGCTCGCCGGAAGGTGAGGACGTGGCTGTTGTCCATATCCCCTCCCTGGGAGATGGATATGTGTCAGGGCAGACCCCTGTAGCCCCCAAGAGCAGGGCCCCTGGGAGCACCCATCCCTGGGGTGTCAGGGCTGCAGGTGTCCCCATCCAGCACCTTGTCTTGCAGGAGCGGCTGGTGGTGGAAAACGTGGACTGGCTAGTCGTGGTGCCGTACTGGGCCACCTGGCCCTACCAGACCCTGCTGCTGCCTCGCCGCCACGTCTGC
Organism: Dromas ardeola; assembly: GCA_013398915.1. NCBI lineage: Eukaryota > Metazoa > Chordata > Aves > Charadriiformes > Dromadidae > Dromas > Dromas ardeola. Next base: position 707,133 of record VYZM01003738.1, on the reverse strand, counting down.
CGCCTCCAGGACCTCTGTGACAGTGAGAGGGACAGTGAGTGGCTCCACACCCCATCGGTCCCCATCCTGCATCCTTTGGGCTCGGCTTTTGTTGGGAGGCAGCTCTGTGGCAGCCTGGCTGGTGCTGGAGGGTCTGTGTCCCTTTGAATTTTGGTGCGGCTGGACTGAGCTTGCGGGGGGGGGCTGTCACCTCCGTTACACCAGGACAAGCACTGGGTGTCCAGGTGCAGGCAGTACTGGTGGGGGGACTAGTGCCCTTTTTGGGGTGATGAAGCACAGTGTGCGCCATATTTTGGGGGTGCTGGCTGATGAGGAATGGGGGCTGTCTACATGGGTGGGAAGGGGGGGGGGGAACTGCTAAGTGCATTCCTCCTGCCTGTCACCGATGTCCACCCAGGGAGGGGTGCTGAGGGTGACACCCCCCAGGTCGAGAGGGCTGGCCAGCTCGGGGTGTGACTCCCTGGCACTCCCCTGCAGGCCTGGCCTCCATCATGCAGAGGCTGCTCATCAAGTATGACAACCTCTTTGAAGTCTCCTTCCCCTACTCCATGGGCTGGCACGGTGAGTGGCGCGGCCAGGGGACCCCCGTGACCCTCTCATCCCTGTCCCCATCCCCTCCTGGGGGCTCATGCAGCGGCTGCACCCCCGGCAGGAGCCCCCACAGGCCCCTTCCTGGAGGAGGACTGTGGGCACTGGCAGCTCCATGCCCACTACTACCCCCCACTGCTCCGCTCCGCCACCGTCCGCAAGTTCATGGTGGGCTATGAGATGCTGGCTCAGGCGCAGCGGGACCTCACCCCGGAGCAGGTGAGCGTAGCTCAGAGTGGGGGGTTGTGGGGAGGCAGAGGGTCCTGTGCTAGGGCTATTCCCGGGACCAGCCACTGGCTGCCCCTCGTGCTGTGCCTCGCAGGCAGCTGAGCGCCTGAGGAGCCTCCCCAAGGTGCACTACAAGCAGAGGTCCAAGGAGGTGTCATGATGGGGAGCAGCGGAGCCAGCCCTCAGCTGTGCTGGGTGAGGCCAGGGAGAGGAGTCAGCTGGGGGGTGGTGAGAGCTGAGGCCTGGGAACTCATGTCACTTGTGAGCCCTCTGATCTCCCAGCTTCTCCTGAGTCTTGTCATGGCTTGGCTCAGCTTGCGGACTGGTTTTGCCTGTTCAGGTGTACCAATCCTAATCTTGTGGCATCCTTGCGCAGGTGGTGCGGTTCCTTCTGTCTCCTTCCTCATCCCAGACTGTGTCTTCCATCTCCGCAGCGACCTCCTAGCACCACTAAAGGGCTTACCCTCCTTACCAGTCCAGTCTTACTGGTGGGACTGGGAGTGCTGCCTGCCCCGTGGAGGAGTACATCCTCCCTGGCCAATAAAATCTGGAAGCAAAGTGGCTCTGTCTGTGCCCTTGTGGCTCTCGGCCCTGGGTGGGAGGTTTGGGGTCTCTGGTGGGGACCCCCAGCTGGTGGGGGGATAAACCTGGGGTGCACTGGCAGCCCTGTGCTACTTTTTGCTGTCCCTGTCTCTGCGTTGCCTCCTCTTCCTCCCTGGGGGGAGCTCTTAGCCTGTCTCTGAGCGCTGCGGACTCGGGGAGGAGTGGGACGCAGGGAGGAGTTGATGCCGCCCAAGGCTTAGCCAGCTCCGGAGAAAGGGCTGAGGCCTGGCAAACTCGCTGCATGGAGGCTGCTGGCCGGGGATGCCTGGCCGTGGCTCACACACCACTGCTCCTCTTCCTCCTCCCTGCCGGGGGCTGCCGGGCTGCAGCCTTCATCCTGCCTGCTGCGGGTTGTGGGGCTGCTGAGATGCAGCAAGGGGCTGGCTCATTGCTAGCCCAGGGGCTTCCAGCACTGCTCATGGTGCTGCTGCCCCTTTTCCCCTTCCCTGTGCCCACCTGTGGCGTGGGGCAGCTGCAGCCCGGTCCCTGGGCTGAGCTGAGGGATGCTGCAGCGAGCTCTCTGCTCTGACTCCCCCCGCCCCGCAGCCCCTTCCCCCAGGGCAGCCCCGGGGCCGTGCAGGGGTTGGTCCTGGACAGTGATGCCCCACGGCTGATGGGGGGGGGATGCCCAGCACCACCTGCCATCACGTCGTTACGCAAATAGTTTTTATTTGTCACTGAAGAGTCATTCTTGTAACTCCTTAATGAGGCCCCTATCCTTGTCAAGTCCGTGAGTGGGCTCCTGGGGGCTAGAAGTACCTTGCCAGGAGATAAATGCTCAATTTTCTCCTACCTGCAAGATGGCAATTTGTGGGGAGGGCTGTGCTCCCCCGACCCATCTGTGCATTGCTTCCCCTATCTCTATCCATCGGGCTGGGGCAGGGAGAAGGGCCCGGCCAGCGTGACACTCAGAGCCAGGCTGGATGTAGCCCTCCTCCCTGATCGCCCCATCCTCCTCCCTGATCACCCCATCCCAGAGCCCACAGGCCATCCCACCACCCGACCTCAGGTGCCCAAGGGTTTTATGGAGGAGGCGGTGGGTTTTTGGGGTGACCCTTGAGCTTGGAGCCATCATTGTAAACGTCACCCCCCCAGCGTGGCATTGGGGGTGCCCAGCTCAGAGTCTGACCTCCTGCAAACTGATTTCTTCCCTCCTGGGACAAGCAGTGTCCGTCTGGGCATCATCCCATTACAGCCCCCATCCCTCCGCATCGCAACAAGTGCCTTTCACGCCAACCTCCGAACTTCCTCACTCTTCCCCAGGGCCCTGGAAAAGCAGCAACAAATTGGCTTAAATGCGGGAATCCAGATTGGGGTAATTAGCCACTGAACCGGTTGTAACGAAGCTAGTCATCTCCCTGCACGCACAGTTAGCTCTGATTTAATAGCCCACCGGCTCCCAGCCTGGGCTGCAGCACCTCGGCCCGGGGCCGTAAATGAAACTCGCAGTAAGTCAAGCGGTATTAAACTTTACAGTCGCCGTCTTTAAAAATGAGACTCTCTCCCTAATAAATCAGAGCAAGTGGGATTGTAAATATCGAGGCAGGATCCATATTGCTTAATTAAACAGCGCCTAATGAACAGCCTGTTTGTTGTGTTGTGATTTAGGATGGAGGCTGGGGAGGCGGCACGTGCCGAGGAGCGCTGGTACCCATGCCGGGATGCCCTCCCTGGCAGGTAGCGGCTGCTGGAGTTTACCTGCTGCTAAAATAGCTCAGAGATGACCTGAGAATTAATTTTTTTTTTTTTTAAAAGAAAAATTATTTCCCCCCCGCCAAAAAACCCATCTGAAACATTCAGGGTGGAAGTCAGCAGCATGTGGAGGGGGCGTGGGGGGTACAGCTGGGTGTGAGAGCCAGACCCTGGCTATGCTGAGCACCCACCTCCTTATAACAGACCCACCTCCTTTTGCCCTGATATTTTTAGGCGTTGTGAAAGGCTGGAAGGGAGCAACGAGGCTTCCCTGTGGCATGGGGAGGCGTTGGGCTGGTGCGAACAGGGCTGCTGGGGGTGCGAAGGCATTGCAATTCACAGGAACCGTTGCTGCTGTGCTGTAAAGCCCCGAAGCCTTTTATATTTTGGTAGTTACAGTCCAGTTGTAATCAAAAAGTGATTTATGGTGAGGAGATTAAAAATGTCTAGCTAGGTACGGGATGATGGAGTGGAGAGGCTGTAGGGCACCCGGACGTTGCTTCTGACCTGGGAGCATCAAAGGGAAACTGAGGCCCGCTGGGATTCCCTGTAGGGGTACGGTTGGATGCCGTTTCACTTCTGCAAGGGAACTGTCGCAGATCTTCCTGGAAAAAGTGTCCCTGCGATGGGGTCACCCTTGTCCTGAGCTCCACCCCCCCAAACCCCAGCATCAGGGAAAATACATCCTCCTCAATCCCTGCTCTGTGCTGCTCTGGAAGGACGATCAGGGCAGGCGATGGGGGGAGCGAGGGGAGCTGAGAGGGTGCTCGAGGATGGAGTTAATGCATTAAAAACACATCGAGGTCCCATGGAGGCGTTTGCTCCCTCTGTCCCTTGTTAATAGGGCTGTGGCAGATTAGGAAAGGGTCGCAGTGCTTCTGTGCCAGGCTGGCATGTCCCATGCTCTGCAAGGAGCAAGGGATAAGCCCAGCAGGGAATGTGGAGATGTAGAGATGCTTGAGGGGGGATGGCCAAGAATTTGGATTTCCATCCCATTTTCTGATGCCAGCAAAACAAGTGGGTTGGGCTACCAAGGGACGTGGTTTTCCCAGAGCTGCTGGGGCTTTGGCTCGACTGAGACAAACCAATGTACTCGCTTGGGTTGTAGCAGCGCCTGTCTCCATCGTCGTCCCTGTCTTGTGTGTTTGGGAGACCCAGAGCATCCCCTGCTCTGCCACCGGCTCCTTCAGTAGGTAGTGTAAGTCCTGGTAAGGAGGGTAGGTCCTGGAATGCTGCTCCGGGATGCTGCCCCAGTGCATGGAGACCCTTTCACATGAGCACTCAGTGATGGAGGGTAACTGCTGGAGGAGCATCCGTCACCTTGGATTACGTGTCCCAGTCCTAGGCAGCTGCCAAAGGCGGCAGAGCTGCAGACCTGCTGCAGATCCCAAGTCCCCCATCCTGCCCACCCCTCTTCCTCTCCTCCCTGCCTTCCAGCGCAGGTGAGACAATAAATACTGAGCAAAGGAAGTTAATCTGTGACCAGAGTGTTTTAATCAGAAAGAAAAAAAGAGGTATTAGTGCAGGCCTGCTGGCTCCTGCCAAACTGCGGTTTTACTGTCCCTCCTGGTACTGGGTTTATGGCTGTCATTTCATTCCAGTTTTACTGTTGTTTTTGCCCTTATCGTTGAGTTTCTCCTTGCCTGCTGCTGCCTGTGACTGAATGGGGCTTTTAGGAACATAATAAGGAAGAAATTAGTAAATTTTTAGGGAGGTAGAAGGGAAGGAAGGGAGGAAGAGAGGACGGAAGGATGAAAGGAAGGAAGAAAGAAATGGAGGGAAGAAGAGAGGGATAGAGGAAGGAATGAGGGGAGGGAGGGAAACAGGCAGGGAGGGAAGGCTAAATCCCTCCCACTTCTATCTAAAAGACACCATCAGGCACTTAACATGAAAACAATTAAAAATTTTAAGCAGATGCTAAACACCCTGGTGCCCTGCAGCAGGAGGCTCTGTGCTGCAGGAGATCTGCTATGCCAGGAGAATGAAAAACAAAACCTAAACCCTTTTCAGATCTTGGCTTAGACGGACACACAGGAGCATGGGAGCAACCTCTGGGGCAGCAAACAGCACCCAGCTTGTCCTGGGCCGCCTGGACCATCTCCCCTGGGCTCGGCAGTTGCCCTGGCAGGGACTTTCCAAAGGGCTGAGACCAGCAGGAAACAATTTTGGAGGTGACTTACCCATGCCTCAGCCAGCTGGTGTTTTTTCCTCTGCTGATGGCCACCGAGACCTCCCAGCAAGGCATTTTCAGAGCCCTTAGGGACCATGTGTCATGGGAGGGCTGCTGGTCCCAGGTGGACACAGTGGAATGTCTGGATGCTGCCTGCCAGCAGCAGAGGCTCAGGAGCTCTGCCTCGGCTTTAGGACAGCAGCCCCAGGGGTGGAATTTAGTTTGTTAATTATCTGAGACATGCAGGTAGTAAGACATCATCACTCTGTAGCATCCAAGTGGTCACTAAGCAGTGGATTCCCCCAGTTCCCCCAAAGTTTCCTGCACGCCCAGCGTTGGGGAGGTTCCTTGGGACTCGGCTCTCGGCAGTGGGGATGTGCCATTGCATGTGGTTTTCAGTCTCTCCCACCGTGCGACCCTGTCCTGGGGTTGGGGGCCTCCTTTTAGAGCAACAGGAACCCCGGGAGGGTCCAGATTCCCACTGGATTCACCCCAGCTACCTGGGGAGGGAGGGAAGCAGGCATGGATGGAGGGCAGGGGGCTGGTCTGAGCTAGTGGCAGCTGACACGGTCGACTGCAAAATGGGGTTATCCACCGACGGGGAGATGTGGGGGGAAGGGAGGAGCCCTCGCAGTGCCCAGGATCAGTGTGAAATCCATCCGGCTCCTGGCACGGCCGAGATCAGGCACCCCAGCTGTGCCTGGCACCCCCCTGCTGCTGGAGCCAGCTGTGAGATCTCACAAACATCTGTGCCTGCCCGTGGCCACTGGGAAGGAAGGATCCCCCTTTGTCACGATGTTCCAGACAAGGAAACCATAAATTATTGCTCATTATGTTCAGGGATGAGGAGGAGGCAGTAACAACGCCCTGGGAGCAGGGAGGCATTGCAACACTGGGATGGATCTGGGGCAGAAAGTCACCTCCTGGGGTTCGCCTAGGCAGGAGGTGGTGACTGGCAGAGGCAGAGCCCTTGGGAGAGTGGAGGGGGTGGAGAGATTGTAATTAGATGCGAATGAGTAAGTAATTAGCAGGTCTTCAGCCTGCCGGGTGCCCTCAGGCTCCCCTGCCCAGCTCCAAGCCAAACCACCTGCTTGGGTGACCCGGGGAGGTTGAAGCCCCACGGGCTACGGCCGGAGCTGCAATGAGCCAGATGCTGCTCCCCACGCACGCCGCCATGCTCCGTTGCAGTAAAATGTCCTCATACATTACCTCCGCGAAACAAAGCGTGACAGACAAAAGTCAAGAGTGCATTTGCAGCCTGTTTGCTTTTGGTGTTTAATCCCTCACTTATTTTGCTTGCAATTGTCTATAACTCATGGCAGCTCGTCTGCTCCCTCACGGTTACGTGCTTGGGCTGGGAGGCAGGACTCTGTGGCTGCCTGTGTTGTTCTCATTGGCAAGTTGCTGCCCTTCCTTGTGCCTCAGTTTCCCCATGGCTCAAATAGGATTAGTAGCAAGAGGCCAGAGACCTCGTCCACCTCATCTGACCAGGCAGTAGGACCCCCCCTTGCCAGCCCTACAGATGCTCCTGGGCTGTACAAGGACCTCTGTGACACCTCCAGTGCGTCACCTTCGCAGTGCCTCCGGCTCGGACCTGGCTCCATCCCACCTGACATGGGTCTTGTGCATACGAGGAAAACCTTTTCCAGCCCTGGGGCTGGTTGCTGCCCCAAAACAATGCTGCCCAGCAAACTGCTGGCTTTGTGCACCCAAACTGCCAGTGCAATATTTAATTCGCACAATAAAAAGTATTGATATTAAATTTAATTTAATTTAGTTTTTAAAATTAAAAATTGAATTATCACACAGGTGAGAAACAGAGTGAGAAGGAAGCCAGCATGGGCTTCCCGGGATGCCAGCTTGCTTTTTAACTCTTCCCATCCCGCTTTCAAATTCCCCCAGGGATGAGAGATGCTCAAAAAACATCTGGCTGGTTCCAGCTGCTTTCACCACACTTCAGTAACAGCAGGACCCCGCTCCATCGCAGCTCGGCAGGCCCCCTCTTGAAGTAGCCGATACATTGGCATGAGAGAAAAGAAACGACCCCCAGCCTCTGCCGGGGTCTAAAATTCCGTCCCCCCCGGCACCCCAAGGACTAGCCGACGCACTGGGGACTTGGAATGATTATGATAAAACCTGCGGGACACCAAGGGCATCACTATGATTTGTGCTGTCTAAATGTTAATCAGAATAATAATGCCTATTGAGACAGCTGTTTTAAAAGGCTGTGATGTCGGAATAAAAATTCCAATAAAACTCTATTAGCCCTTCCTCGTTACACTAATGGTGCCTGCTGCTAAAAGCCCCCTGCTATAGACACCCGTATTAATGGGCTTATTACAGGAAATAAAATCCGAGGCTGAACATTACAGTGAAGCCTGATTAATTCAGAAAGGTAATCTTTTTTTTCTTCCCCCTCCTCTCTCCCTTTGCTTTTTCTTTCCCCCTTTATTTAATGAATGTGCTCCTTGAAGTGCCAACTTTAAAGCTTCGCTTGGAGTTTTTTGGTGATGATTTTAAACTTATTTTGTTCACAGAGATGAATCTTTGCACCGTCTCCTGGTGCAAAAGGGGTGAAAGGCTTCTCAGACGCCTCCATCAAACCAGGGAAGAGAGGAAAAGTGTCCAGGCCATGAGTGAAGATGCTAGAGAGCTGGGGACAACAGATATCCCATGGATGGTTCTGGCATGGTGCCTCTCAGGCTGGGACAGCCTGTTGCTTGTCCTCACACAGACGCATGGTTACATTGGCCAAGGCAAAGCTGCTGGGGGGCAAGGAGACGCCTTTCGCTGCTCCTTCCCATCCTTTTTTCTCCTGAGTTCTCTTTGTTTGATGCCACTCTCCCCCGGCTCCAGAAGGGCTGGCCAGAGCCCAGGGCTGTATCCATGGGTGCCATCCCAAACCCTGCGTGGTGGCACCCGGTGAGGCTGGCACCCCTTGTTCAGCCCAACCTCAGCACACGCCGAGAAGCACAAACCCACCGACAGACACACTGCTATTCATCCAGGCTATAAATAACTCCCATAAAAATCCTCTTCCCAGCCTTTTTGTGCTCAGCCAAACCCTGCCAATGGGAAAGGAGACGGCATCTATTTTATGGGCGGCTGGAAGCCGGCTTTGCATTTTTCTGGCTCGCGTAATCCCACAGGTACCCTCGTTTCTTTTCTTTTTTAACAGCCTTTTGATTCACATTCCTCCCAGCCAAGTTTAATTACGGCTTCGGCTCCCGCTGCCAGGGGATGGAAAGGGGAGAGAGCAGCTCTGCTTGCCCATGGCAGGGGCACGGGGCGAGAGGGAGGGAGGGAAGGGAGGAAGGAGAGGAGGAGGGAAAGCAAGAAGGACCAGGTGGGAAGGCAGGCGGTAAAGAAGTAAGGGAAAGGGAAAGGGAAAGGGAAAGGGAAAGGGAAAGGGAAAGGGAAAGGGAAAAGAAAAAAGGAAAGGGAATGGGAAAGGGAAAGGAAAAAACTGCAGCACAGGTCTGTGCCCATCCTGGGAAGCCCACAAGTAACAGCCAGGTCTCAGCTTGGGTAATGACTACGTTTACCATCCTGACTAATTTCTTTAATTAACCACAGCAAGAAGCTGTGAACAGCGTGAGCTTTCGGAGCGGTCTGGGGATGCTGAGCGATGGGCTAGCAAAGTCTGGTCTTCCTTCATCTTGGCTCCTCACAGACCTGTTGCAGTCGAGTTAAGCACCCAGCCAACACGCTACAGGCTGGTACTGATTTAATTGTAATGTTGGGAAGTTGTATTGGATTGGAAAGGAAAAGCTGGTGGGATTGCATAGACCGTACCAAACAATCCCCAGGGGTCTGCAGGCAGGGCTGGAGCTGAGGTTTCCCTCTGGGAACCTGTGGCCTCGTTGCCTTGGAAAATGGGGTGTCCTGGGACCGGGGACGGCTGGAGCTCCCCACCCTGCCTGTGCTCACTCTGCCTGCCAAGGCAAACACCCCATACACATCAGGGATCTCTTCTCCCCCATACAATAGTCACAGCCACTGCTCTCTTACTTACCTGTCCTCCCTGAAAAAAGATGCCTTCAGCATCATTAATCCCTTAGATCTCCCTGGCTGGGTTCTTGCTGTGGTCACCTCCCCATCACACCCTTACCAGCACTGTCAGGCAGAGGAGACGAGGGTCCTCACGGGAAACCCTGCGACGAGGGAGGACTGAGTGGAAAGAGGGGAAAAAAAATACTGAAGGAAGGGAAAAAAAAAAAAGGCGAAGAAATCAATTCAGTTACAATAAAGCCTCTTACTGTATTAACTGCTAATCCACAAATACACAAACACACAGAGGGAGTCCTTGGAATACAGGCATTTAATTAAGCTATTTGCTCGAAGATGGCTCTGAAGGGTCTGGCACGGCGGAGGAATGGGCACAGCGGGACCCTGGGGAGATGCTCGCTGGGGCCACAGGTGACTTTCCTCCTTGGTTCAAGGCGGTGCAGCAGTGCTGTCCCCTCTGTGGGGACACGGCCCCCCCATTGACCGCATCTGGATCTCTCTGATGTTCCCTTTGCCTGCCGGGGGGGATATCTCCCGGCCCCCCATGGTTGTCGGGCAGCTGACCGGTTGCCCTCCAGCTGGGGTGGGAACTGTTGGCATCGTGGGGCCATTTGATCTTTCCTCCTTTCCTTTTCCTTGCAGGGAGGGGGCCGCGGTGGCGGCGGGGTGTGGGGGGGTGGTGTTATAACTCTTCTCTCTTTTCATT
>VYZM01003738.1:574030-690744 GCA_013398915.1 Dromas ardeola | reverse complement strand
TTCCTTCCTTCCTTCCTTCCTTCCTTCCTTCCTTCCTTCCTTCCTTCCTTCCTTCGTTCCTTCCTTCGTTCCTTCCTTCCTTCGTTCCTTCCTTCTTTCTTTCCTTCTTTCCTTCTTTCTCTCTCTCTCTCTTTCCCTTGTCTGGCGACCAGACCCCAGCAGGGAAAAGGGAGGTGTTCCTGGAGACTTGGAGCTTCAGGGTGGTGCAGGGAAAGGACATTTGAGCAGACATTGCCGGCTGGAAGTCGGCACCAAGACTGAGCAACACACGGTCCAGGGCTTGGCTGCCAAATGAGTTTTGGCTTGGGCCAGATCTTCCCCAAGGCCAGCGGGGATGGGTAGGAGAGGGACCTGGTGGCAGGGGGCCTGGGCTGGTGCCTTGGAGGAACACACTGGCTGGGCGAGTGTGAGCCCAGGTTGGTGCCAGCACTGCCTGAGGTCACCTTGGCTGTGAGCTTGGCCTGGGATCATGGTGTGGTGCAAATGGGAAACGTGAGAGGTGGCTTGACAGAGGGCAATTTGGGTAAAACAGCACCAGGAGTGTCAAAAGTAAATTAGTTTCCAATATGGAAAACACCTCCACTGGGAGCATGAGGGAGACTTAGGAGTTGTTACTTTTGGACAAGAGAGGCAGTGAATTTGATCTGTGAACAAACGGGAACTGGCAAAGCTGACAGCTTTTGCTCTGATTGCTTTGCTTCCTCTGTGCCGGGCTATGTCTTTTTTTTTTTTTTCTCCTTTAACTTTTTTTTTTTTCTTTTAATTTATTGAAATGCTCTGGATCCCGATTCACTTTCTTTGCTCTTTATTTCTTATTGCTTTGGCTGAAATATTAAATCCCCAGTATGACTGGGATCAGGGCAAGAATAAAAATAGCCCATGGAAAAACAAACCAACCCAAGGACGTGAAAACAAGCTGCAGTGTTTCTGATATTCAGTTTTGGTAGCACAGGGTGGGTGACCCCTGGGAGAAGGATGGGGACACGGGGATGACAGCCTCTGGCATGGAGGGCTATTACCAGTCCCCGCTCAATGGGAGGGCTGAAGTGAATTGGTGGGCTACCCTCTGGCTCCTAAGGAGGAGGGTCTCTCCTAAAATTGGCTGCCTGACTTGATGGGCAGGATAAGGGAGAAATCTCCCTGCCAAGGGGTGAGGCCGGAGGTTTTTCCTGCAGCTAAGAAAGTGCCAAGAAGGAAGCCTTGCCTTGTGAAATGTCCTCAGATAGCTGCAGGGGCACGGAGAAGGGGCTGCCAAGTGACCTCCTCGCCTGATGCTGCTTTTTCAGAAACGAGTATCCTTTGTCACAGGGGGAAACTGAGGCCCAGGGCAATGACGTGGCATCAGTAGGTGGGGAAGGCTTGGAGCAGCACCCTGCATTCCTGGGCATCAGCCGCTTTCCCTCTGTGCAGACAGTTTGTGTAGTCGATGTGTCACGTTACTCCCCTTTCATCAGCCTGAAATTACCATTTGTGAAAAAGGGGAAAGAAATCCAAATCTTCAAGAAGCCACTCGGGCTGTTGTCTGAGGCTTGTTTTTTAAAAGAAATCAAAGACACGGATGTTTCATTTTGATACTAAAAGGGCTGCAGGGCTGGATCCTACTCTTGCTTCCAGCACTGCGAACCCGGAGCGGCAGTCCCGCCGGTGGGGAACGGTGGGGATCCTCTGTACGGCGGGCAGCACCTCCCCACCAGAAGTTGTGGGAAAGGAGTTTTCCCCTTTCTGTGGCACCTTGTTCTTAATGAGGTTTGTAACAGATGCATTTGCAGCCTGCCTACTATGGGGCTGCCCTGGGAATATTTCTCCTTTCTGATTGCTGTCCTGTCTACCTGGAAACGGCACCTGCTGCTGCCCAGATAACTGGATTGAAAGGCTGCAGCCTCCCCTGCCTGTCTTTGGCTCAGCTTCTGATTCAGTGGTGCTTTTCTAGCACCCTCCATGGCTGCCCCTCAAAGAGGGCGGCTGGCCCTTGGCAGCTCATCTCATGGATTTCCTGGGGAAAACCACTTTACAATGGGATCCCACAGCCCTGCTCAACCTTAGCCCTTCTCTTGACGTTGGCAGCTGTGTATCAGCCTCCTGCTGCACCCTGTGTACAGGGACTGGTTTGGGGGAAGCTTTTCAGCAGCAGCTGTTGTTGTGTGCCATGACCCTTTTTTCATTTCAACTGCAAAGGGGCTGGCAAGTAGATATTTGCCCTTCCAATGACCTTGAAGCATGGGATTGAGAGCTTGTGCTCAGATGAAACCCCCTGCACACCCGGCATGGACACAGTCTGCTGTCAAGGTCTGATTCTGCCAGCTGCGATCTCTGGTCTGCGTCAAAGTTGGATTTGGCTCCTGGTAAACAAGCTGAGAAAGCTGGAGCTCAAGCAATGTGGAAAGCTGGTTCCTTAGGGCAGCAGTTTGTTACTGCTCTCCCGAAAACAGATCATTGCTCTACAGATTGTAACAGCTACCGGCGCCTACTCACAGGATATCCAAGCTGAGACTAAGGAAGGGTCTCTGCAATGCACAAGGCTGAACCTGAGCAGCAGGATAGCAATGGGGCTGAGCAAGACAAGGAGCTGCGACATCTGGAGAGACGCCTGGTAGAGGCAACAGCTCCTTGCTCCTGCCTGCCCAGAACTCCCTGCCCTGCAAAGAAAAAGGTATACCCCAGAAATGACTTATCCTGGACTCAAGGTAGCGGCCATCCTGCTTCTTTCAGAAGCAGCATCTCAGGTGTGGCTGCTGGTTTTCTACCACCACCTGATCTGGGAGAGAAGAACCCTAAATTGGGACCGATGTGCTGTGCTGGGAAGTGGGTGAGTGCTGCACCTGGTCATACTGCAAACAACTCTCTCCACCCCTCCAGCGCCACAGATGTCCTGACAAAGCCCAGGCTACTCTGTGAGGATGCCAGGCACTTTTTGGTAAAGATTTTGCTCTGCCTGATCAGTACCTGAAGTCTCCTGCTGCTCCACTTTAGGGCTGAGTTACGGGGACCGAAGCTGATTAGATGCAGTAGAAAGCTCTGGGTTGGATCAGAGGCATCCAAGATGTCAGATCCTCTTTACTTATCTATAAGAAATACAAAAATAAAGAAATACAAAAGCAAGAATCTCATCTGGCTGCTTGGCTGTGCTGAAATAATAGCTCATTCAGGAGGTGGAATTTAAGCCTAAAAGCTAATATTTGTGGTGTGTATTTATAACATGCGGGCATAGAGAAACTACCCATACTGCATTTAATTTCTGTCACAAGCTCCTTTGATCCAGGCATTACTGTCCAGGCAAAACTGGCACAAATTTCTTCACAGACATCACCAACCATGCTGCTGTGAGCTGCCCAGCATTGGGACTGAGAGTAACTCCGTTATCATTCATTTTAATCAAGTGTTTGGGCTAGCCATGCTGGCCAGCAATCTTGCTCCAGCTCGTCACCATGAGCTCATTACCTTCAAAACCTGAAGACTCTCCTGCCTCACAAGCAGGAGATGAAAAAAGCAGGGTACTTGCCAGGCGCTTGCAGCAGGTCTCAGTTACGGTGCGTTGGGTGATGCATGAGCCGGTGCTGGGAGGGAAGGGACACCCTGTTTGGCTGGGATGGAGACAGTGGGGTATTTGTGAAGGCTGCTGGATGCCCATGGGGTGTGTGGGGTGAAATCCCGGCAGAGAAGAGGATGGATTCTGGGTTTCCAGGATGTTACCACTCTGCCTGCTCTGGGGTGAGCTGGAGGACCATGAACCCTGGGGAAACCAGGCATCCCCTTTCCTTTGAAGGCAGGGAGGCGACTGCTGGAGTCACCGGTCCTCCTCTAATCTCCTACAGCCTATTGCCTTGAGGATACAGTTATTCTTGCAAAGCAAGGAAAGGCTGACTGGCATTCACTTTGAACACATCAGAGCCAAGCTGGACCAGAGATCCAACTGGGAGAGGAGACAAACCCGCCACCTGGGCTCCTCCAGTAGCCCATGCCTAGTGCATGCCCAGGAAAGCCTGCTCCCTCTCCCAAATATTATTTCAGCCTGTCATGAACACTTGCTGGACTTGCTGGAGCATGGCAAATTCACCTGCTGACCTCTCCTTCTTATACTAAGAGACAGAGAAGAATATATTAATTTCCTCCCTGCCTTGTCCATGCCTTTACAGACTGTTACTCTGCATGATCTTTTCCAGGCACCTGACTCAGTTCCTCCTGGTGCAGAAGCAGTCCCAGACCTTGGGTTGTCTCCATTTCTGAACCGGCATAGCAAAACCACTCACACTATCTGAGGGGTGCAGATTTATACTGCAGTATGGTGATGTTTGCTGTTTTGCTATCGTTTCCCAGAGATGTTGTGGATGACCCATCCCTGGAAGTGTTCAAGGCCAGGCTGGATGGAGCTTTGAGCAACATGGTCTAGTGGAAGGTGTCCCTGCCCATGGCAGGGGGGATGGAATGAGACGGTCTTTAAGGTCCCTTCCAACCCGAACCTTTCTATGATTCTATGATTCCTGACAACTGCTTCCACTTCTGTGCTGCTCCCCAGAATGCAGAGCAGCAGCACCCATCTCATGAGACCAGCAGTGCCCCAAACAATTTATTTTCATTTTGTTTACTGATCCCATATTTCATTTGTCGCTTAATCCTGAGCAGTTTTGCCAGATCTTTTGGCAGCTCTTAAAAATCAGGTCACCCTAAACACATGATGCTGGCAGAAGATGTCACCTCACTGTCTGTCCCCTTTCCTGGTCCATTCATGAACAGACCAAGCAGTGCAGGTCCCCATGCTCCCTTCTTGCAGGGCTCTGACCCTTTGCTGAGAAACCAGCCATGCATCCCATCCTTTTTGCCCATTTCTAACCAGAGAGAAAAATTCCTGGTTCTTCTGCTGCCACCTCAGTTCCTTTAAGGGTTATTTTTCTGCTTTTCTTCAGGTTTATCATGAGATGGCCCATAAGAAAGCTTCCAGGGTGGGAACCCTTCCAAATCTCCTTGTAGTGTGTTTGAATAAAAATGGTCCTCTGCTTTGTCCTGCTGTGGGCTTGTCTTCATGTGATCATCTCATGGTCCTGCAGACTCTGCTGCTTCTGTGGCTGAAAGAGGGACTGTTCATTTTTGTGGCCATGGGAAATTAATCTTCACACTCTTTTCTGGCTGCCTTATTGTGTATTTACATGTTATTTGCCAGAGGCTATGCTGTTCTTTAATTCTTCAGTTGGGCAAGCCTTCAATGTGTGAAGACTGTCCCCTTTCCTCCCTTGCCCTGCTGTTTAACCTGGACAGCCTTTCAAATGTCTTTTTCTGCGAGGAGGAACATGCCCGTGCTGAATCTCTGAAAGGTCATTTTTAAACAGTCCCCATGCCACATGCACACGTTTCATCTCTTTGGCTTTTTATCTTGTTTAGATTCTTTTTAATGAGTGTCTTCATTGCAATGTCATTCCCTTTTCTCAAATGAACACTGACAGGGTGGACTTTTGCCATCCCTGCATGTATGTGATGGTCATGTTACATGTGGGTTTTGGGTACCATGGGTCAGAGGACACAACAAAGTGTTATGGCTCCTTTTGTGGGCTCAGGGACCAAATGCTCTGTGAAAAACCCCCTCTGGTGCCAAAAAGCTCATCTCAGCATCACAGAGGGAAATGCTCTGTAAATGCTAATTTGGTTTCAAAGAGACCCCGGAGCCATGGTAGGAATGTAGCCTGGAGGTGTCCTTCAAACTGGAAATTGGCAGCAGTGTTGTCCTCACCACCTCCCACCCCTTCTCTTCCCCCAGCAGAGGTCTCTTGCTCTCCTTTCTAAACCCACATCTCCAAGGGTTGGCTGGTCCCACACTGCAGCAGAGCGCAGCAAACACACCTGCTTGCCTTGAAATGCCTGCTCTGTCGGAAGGAGGATGGGGAATCCTGCTGGATCCATGAGATCCCTTTCTATGGTCATTTTGGAGGGAAATGGCTCTCCAGCTGGCAAAAACTGGTAGTGAGCTGGGCAGGAAACATATGTTGGGCCTTCTTTTAATTTTCTTACTATCAGCCTTTGCTTGTGCAGAAGCCAAGTTGTCTTCATTAGTAACTTTGCAGCTCACAATGCTTGAGTCTGTTTGCCTGCTCTGGGCAGCCCCCCATGACCAGCCATGCTGTGCCAGGAGTTGTCCCCACTGATGTGCTCTCTTATGCTTGCAGGAGGCCCAGAACACAAAGGGAAGATGTTTTCACAAGCAAGCTGCATCACGGCTAGCAGGATTTACCAAGCTGCTCTGCAGGCCAGCGTTGGTTTGCCCTACAGGGATGTTTCCTATGTGCTGTTGGTCCTCATGGCTCCTTTGGAAACCAAACCAAGCTTGGTGAGCGGGGGTGGGATAGAAGTCTCCCAAGGACTGTGTCCAGCCCTGCTGTGGCTCCTTTTGGGTCTGCATGTTGGGGTTTGTGTCTCACCGCTCCCCAGCAGGCAGAGACATTGGGCAGCCAGGTCAGGCAGGAGGAGGAAGGCCAGCGGGAAGAGCTCCGTGCCTGGCAGCTCACTGTCTGCCTCTATCCCACCACAGAGCTGAGGCGAGGCTGAGCTAGGGAGACTTTTGCACTGGGATCAGCCAGATGAGCAGGGGTCTTACAGTATTAATTAAACATCTGGAGAATCTGGCGGAAAGCCCACTTCATTATCCCTGGTGCTCAAGGATGCTTTCAGGAGTCTTTCCCCTCCTGTCTCTCCTCTCAGAGCTTCTTTCTTCCAGCATGTGCACACCCTGGAGGGACCCTCGCTCTTGGTCCAGAGCGGGAAACAGCTCTTCCAAAGTCTGGGGGCCCAGGAGTGTCCTTCAATCATCAGACACACTATGGGCACCACAAAATGGTGGAGAGGGCAAGGTGGGGCAGGAAAAGCAGGCTGAGGGTCATTGCCCTTCTTGTGGATCCCTGCTGCAGTGCCTGGAGCTCCATTTTGGAGTGTCCCAGATGCAAGTTGCACGTCTCTGCCCAAATGCAGTGTTTGCAGTGCTTTTTCGCTGGTGTGGGGCACAGCACATACAGCTGGGTGAAATATCTCTAGGGTTTCCCTTCTAGCACCTCCCAAGCTCAGAAAACAACTGTTCCTCTGCTCTGGGCTGCGTTCCCAGACCGGTGTCCCCATGCTGCACCCAAGCCCTGACCAAGCAGCTCTGCATGGGGCAGGATCTTCAAACACCTTGTCCTTCCCTGTAAGTGCAGCTGCTTGTGACCTGTTGGGAAAGGAGGTCCTTGACGCCTGCATCAACTGTTTGGTGGCTGCTTGTAGCCTGGAACCCCTTAGCTCTGCCACCAGCCATCCTCCTCCAATCCCCCAGAAAGACACTGGCAACATCCCCTAACCCTGTGATGAAGCTGAGAAGGAAAAAGGGCCTTGGTACAAATGCAGCAAGCTCCTCTCTGAATTGCTAGTGCCATTAACAAAAATGGGGAAGGCAGGCTCCTTGGTACTGAGCCTGTAACTCCGAGGGTATGTACAGAAGTGTGAAAAGCACTGGAAAAATACATCTACTGCCTGGATCCTTCCTAAAGTTTAAACGATACTGGTAGTCTATGGGAAACAGTTAGTTTGCAATTAGTACATGGGAGGCACAATGAGACAATTAGCTACCAGTTAGCAGGATGAATGTGACGACCACGTTCCCTGCTTACTGATGTTTGGCTAATTTGCCATCATCAGTCTTGTTAAGAGGTTATGAATTACACAGGAGGTGCAACGAGCTGGAACTTGCTATCAAGGGCACAATGACGCGTGGCTTGCACCAGCGATGTTTATTGCTCCTGGGGTGACTGCCCCCATCCCACATGGTTATCGCATTCCCTAGCTGGTCCCTTTCCCCAGCTGCTGCGATGGCCCTGCCAGGGTTGTCTGCTGGCCTTGGCGCTGTGGGAAAGAAAGGTAGGGAGCCCAAGTCAGCGATGGCCCCTGGACTTTGATGTCCTCCTGGACACTGATGCCCAGCTTGGCAAGACCACTCTGCCATCCTCTCCTCTGTTTGACTGAGAGAAGTCACAGTGCAGGGGAGGTGCTAGGGGACATGGCACTCATCATGGCAGGGATGAGGAGATCTGGCAGGACTTGCCTGGGACATGTTGGGTACAAGAGCGTTGTCTTTGCATACCAAGAAGCAGCCTAATGAGCGATAAGCAAGTAATCTGGTGGGTGGTGTTAAGGAGAGGTTGGATAGTACCAAGTTGTGACCAAAGGAGGCCAGAGGCCAAGACACATCAAGAGTGCTCTTGAAAACCTGGGATGTTTTGGGGCTCTGCCTGGGCGTTACAGCCTCCATGCCAGGAGAGGTGAGATCTTGGTCTGGGCAGGTGCCCATCTCCACAGTGGCTGTTTTCCTACCCCCACATCTGGGCACAGCAAGGAACTGAGGGGGAAAGAGAAGCGGGCAATGCTTGCTCGGTGTCTGCCCAGGCTTTGAGGCAGGCAGATGCAGATGTGCCCGCGGAGGCAGCCATGTGGCTGGGTCAGCACTGTGCTGGACCGAGCCAATTGTCCTTCTGGGAGATGGAGATAATGAGCTTGAGCCCAGCGTGATGCTGATGGTACTTTTGGAAGATGCTGCCTGAGATATTTCAAGGGCACACGGCTAAGCAACCTGTTAAATGCTCTTACAAATCTAACAAGATAACCAGCCCCCTGAGAAGCTGAACAAACAGTTGTATTTCCACTCGGAGGAGGTGAGCAACCTTTGCAAACGTCAAGCTGTTCGCTAGGAGGCTTGGGGGCAGTGCGGGAAGAACCCCCCAGGGGCCACAAAATGGGAATGGAAACTCTCGTAAAGCAGCTTGTCTTCAGTGATTTGTCTCTTTTCTCCCTGTCTCAAATGAGAAGCTGCAGAGACAGCATGAAAGTGAAATATAACCAGGAGGAATACCCCATTTCAGCTCTCTTGCATCTCTTACTGCTCCCGCTGGTCCCTGCTACTCATCTGCAGAAGTCCAAGGCAAAGTGTTATTGAGCTGCTCAATCTGATTGAATTTTTTTCATATCCCTGAAGGGCTGCAGTGAGTGGAGTGCTGCTTTGAACAAGAGAGGACATCGTTAGCCAGTTGGCAGGACTAATCCCTGTGAGACCCATGCAATGCCTGGCCCGGGGTGCTCAATGACCAGGTAGCAAGGCCAGCTCTCTGCTGCCATGTGGGAAGGGATACGGATATTCAGAGCAAGGATGGAGGCTTAAATTAAACCTGCTTTGATAACATACTAAGATAATAGTCATATCCCGCACAATGTCTCTGTGGAGAGGAGCTCTCTGTTGCCCTGTTGCTGTTATCCCCATAACGTGTTTAAACCCTGTTGGGAAACGGACCTTCCTGTCCCTGGATTGAATGTGTGGCTTGGGATCCCCTGGGCTTTGCCTTGGCTCTGAGCTGCTCACCTGCTGGCAAGACCTGGGGGGCTACCAGCCTCCCTAGGGGAAAAAGAGAAGCAACTCGTGGCCTTAAAGAGGGCTCTGAGCCCCTCAAGTCCCATAGCAAATCAGTATGTGAGCATGGATTCACAGACATCTTCATGGATGCTGTATTGTCCTTCCTGTGCAGGCTACAGTGGGGGGATGGGATGGACAGCCCCTGCTAGCTCTGTCACACAGTGGTGAAATAAAGAAGGCAACATCCCAAAGCCTTTAGGGACACCCTCTCCTGAAAGCCCTGGGCTGTAGATGGTCACCGTGATGGCTGGGGGAGCTCTTCTGGGGACGCAGGCTGTGCTGGGGGCCAGGAGGTGAGGATGAAGATGCTGTTGCTCTCCGCTTTCCCTTGTTAGAAGCTGTTGACTACAATGCTGCCGGGGAGGTGGGTTGATAGGGGAATCAGCCCTGCTTTTCAGGGTGTGCTCTACCACCTCTTTGGGCTGCTCGTCTTGACCCAGCGGGGTTTGTGCTGTGCAGCTCAGGAAGCGAGAGCGCAATCCCTTCCCTGGCTGCACTGCAGGCAGGAAGCAGGAGGACTCCCGAACCTTTGGGATTGGGCAAGAAGCGCTGTGAGCTTTTGCAGCTGTTTGCAGAGTACAAGTCCGTCCACGGTTTTTGGGCTCTCTGTCATGTTCAACGAGCCAGCTGAACCATGGTCTTCAGCCCCCTCCCTCTCTTGGGGGTCCCAGTCGTGTCTCTTTGGCTTTTGGTTGGAGGGTGTTGCCCAGTGGTCCGTGCACAGCTGGGACATGCAAATGGGGTGTGCATCTGCTCCCAAGCCAATGCTGTTCAAGCCTGGCACAGAGATGGCTCCAATGCTGTCTTGGGTGACAGCAGGCTGAGCTGCCAGTGGAGCTGGCTGGGGAGCACACGTATTTGTTGTCCAGCTGGCCTCGTCAAGGGCAGGAGCAGAGACCTGGCTGCGGTACCTGCTTCCACCTCCCCAGTGCAGTCGGCGGAGGAAAGCAAGCCCAGGCCAGCAAGGCAGTGAGGATGAATTGAGATGAGGTGAGATGGGCAAGGAGGCTGGTAGTGGAGCTGGACCAAGCACACAGGAGCTGGACCATGATGAAACCCGTCAAAGGGCAGTGGCAGCTTGTACATCCTCCTCCCTGTTCCTTGGGAGCAGAGAGAGACCTCGGCTCCACATTTCTGTGGTTTCTTTGCTCATTATAGGAAAAACGAAGGGTGAAGACAGGTCAATGAATCATTACTGTTTGGTTTGGCTACGCCACCACGCTGTGTTTAGGAATGGCTGATTCTTTTTCTTCTTGTGAGTTGTTCTCTCTTCCCCTGCTCCTTCGGGTTTTGGGGTTGTTTTGTGTTTTTTTCCCCTCGATTATCCTGAATTATTGCAAGATGGTGAAACAGAAGAGCTCCTCCTTTCCTTGGGTTGGCTTCCCTTACAGCAGATGTCAAATAAAAGAGTCCTGCTTTTGGATAACTCATCCCAAAAGGGGGTGCATCCTGGATCTTTCACCCGTCCCATGCTGAGACATTGCAGGGAGCCACTGGCGCAGCCTTCAGGCTCATGACAGCACTTTCCAGGGAAAAAAACAAAGTAAAAAGGAATAGAACTCCTCTATCTATTTCTTAATTATGTATTTTTTCGGGTTCTTGCCGGAACATCTGTTCTGCATTTGTGCGAGACACGTTAATATCTCTAGATTTGTTCATTCCTTCGTTGCTGGGATGCTGGGGTTGCGTGGTGAGAGGGGTGCACGTGCCACCACGCACATGTACCTGGGCAGCACCTCTCATGATGTGGGCATCTCAGCAGGATGACCACTGCCCTGTCACGCACCACAGGCTGTGCAGGGAACTAGGGCTGCTCCCTTCCCACCCCACTGCGGCACATCAGGGGTGTCCGTGACATATGCATTTTGGCACACACACGGTGAGTCCTGAGCTTGTGTCGTGTGGCAGGTATATATGCCTTGAGGCTGTGCCGGTGAAGGTGTTTGCAGACCCATCTCCCTTCTGCCGTTACACGCTGAGGCGGGGAGGGGAGGCAGCGCTCCTGCGTTCGCAGTGATGAGGGGTCTTGGAGAGACAGGGGGCAATTTTCTCATTTGAAGCTGTGCTGGGTTATAATTTTTCCTAATTCCTCACCTGTCATGACACAGGAGCTAGGAATGAGAGCTCCCTCTTACATAGCGTTGCCTGATTACATGGTGTCAGAAGAGGCTTCCAAAAATTATTCCACGTAGGTGGCACAGTCTGGAAGGGGGACTTGGCAGAGAGCCATGCACAGGGGCTACAGGCTTTGCAGCTCTCCCAGCGGCGAGTGATGCTGAGGAGGCCAAGTGGTGGAGATCCTGCTCCTTTGGGTAGCCTGACACTCCCATGAGTCAAAAAAATCAGTTTTAGGTGGAGCTTGATGGGGAAAGGCAAATCTCCCCAGGAAATCTGAGTGTGGCTGTTGTCCTGATGACATTGTCCATTGGCAAGGCATGTTTCTGCGCGCTCTGTCCCCCCTGGGTTGGGTAGGGATGGTTATAGAGCAGATGGGTGTACTGATGGAGGTCAGGCTGAGGAGCTGTTAACCACCCGCAACTCTGCAACAGGATTGGCCTGGGGATTGCAGCAGGTAGCTGGAGGGCTAATCAGAGAGCAAACTTCTTGTGATATAATCAAATCAGGGATAGGCTGCTGTGAGAATTGGAGGTGACATTGCAAAGGTGGGGGGGGTTGTTTGCAAAACGAGGCATGTGGTCCCTGAAGGAAGGCAAGCAAGGGGCTGAGGAGTAACAGTGAGTCTGGCTAACAGAGTCCAGCTCAAAGGCATGTATTGTGGGTGGGGTTCAAGAATTTTTCTTCCAAATTTTTCTACCCTAGTAAACATTTTCATGGGCTCTTTGGGAAAAGCAGGTTTGTGTTCCTTAGATGTCTTTAATGACAAAGTGTCCTGCAGGGGCAGTGAGGGGGCACAGATTCATTGAAAGACCATGCCAATGGCGGCTGCAGGAAGCAATGGCACAGCAACAGAAATTTAGCGAGGGCTGTCATGCACTGCCCTCCTGCCAAACACAATCCCACCCCACCGCACCCTCCATTGACAGTGCACTTGTGACTCCATGGTGACCCAACTAATGGCACTGATCTGTCTGAAAAAACATATCCTGGGGGGTGAACCTGTGCATGACATGTTCATTTCAGCCAGATCAGCCCCATGGATGGACTTGCTGTGCTGTGGTATGCCCTAGCTGGGACATACAATGGGGGTGGGACAGGACTGTGGCTGGGCCTGGGCAGATGTTCAGGGAACAGCTTTAGCACTTGGGTGGGCAGCAAAGCCAAGCCTGAAACCTTCTGCATCTCTAAATCACCTCATGAGCTCCCCCAGGGTCTCAGGTCTCTAGCCGTGAGCTGTTATCTCTAGCAGCACAAGCAGTAGAGAGCTTGAACTACTGAACCCATGTTACTACGCTTGCCCCACATGAAGAGCTTGGCTCAAGAATCTGCACTCTTGCGGGCTTGAATTGCTTGTCTCCATCTCTTGTTCATGGGTTTTCCTGACTGAGCTTGAAGCAGAGGCTGCCTGTGGAAACCTTGGTGTGAGCTGCTAGCTTGGGTCCGCAGAGAGCTGAGGCATGCTCAGCAGAGGTCCCTGGTCCACATGCTGGCCATGTCCAGCCCCAGGCTGTGCCCAGGGCAACTGCAGAACAGGACCTGACGTGGGGAGTCCCAGGAGAAGGAGGTGGTCCAGATTGTGCTGAGTGGCAGACACCAGTGACTATCCAGTGGCTTGAAGTGAGGTGCTGCCCTCAACATGGTTTTGGGGCACAGGCACCTAACTCCAATCCCAAAGGGTGTGTGGCCCTTTTCTTCCTGCCCCTGTGAAGTTTGAGTGCCACCGCAGCCTTTTATAGCCCTTTACTGACTATGGTCTAGGGATACGGGGGTTGCCCAAATTGCAGCTGCCTCTGGCTCATCTCCTTGCATGTGCTGTAATAGCTCTGCCTGAAGCACTGTTGACGAGCAGCAGTCATCCTGCTTTGACATGAGAAGCACAGGGCTGTGCTTGAGCTGCTGGAAGATTTATCTGGTCTTGAAGCCGGCAAAGAGGGATGTTTAATGATCCCTGATCCACCCTGTCCACCGAGGCCCCCTTCCATGTTCTCAAGGACCAGAGAGAGTCAGATGATGGATGTGGTAGGAGAGCATGAATAGATAACATAACAGATCAGGAATAAATTAGCAATGGGCAGTGCCTCACTCGGCTCCCTCTAGTCCAACTCTCCCGCAGCGCAAATGTGTTCCCCGTCTGCATCTCCAGATTCGCTGTTTAATCTAGTTTCAAACGTCCCAGGCTTTCCTTGGGAGAAACTTCTCCTCAGTCTCATAAATCTTCTTGTCAGGAAGTTTTTTTCTTGCTATGGACCTGAAAATTTCCCTTTCTTAATTTCATGCTGCTTATCCTCCCTTCTCTGTGCCAAGCCACCCCCTGGATAGGTGCTGGAGTGTGACAGGAGTAATGCTCTCAGCAGCATCTTTCTCTCATCCCCCTCTCTTAAGGAGTTATTTCTTGCTTGGTGTGAGCTCCCACCCTCCTACCTGGTCCTACCTGCTCCAAGACAATGCAGCGAGAGCCCTGGGCTGCGCTGGTGGTGGTGGGAGAAGCATAGGATGAAGGATGGGGAGGCAGAGGGGTTGGAGGGGCTCTCTGGAGCCTCTGAGCCCAAGATCAGCTCTCCTTAGCCCACCTTGCATCTAACCTCTTCCTAAACCCCTCCTCACTCCTCACCTCTGGTGGTCAGGAATAATCCTTTGCTCCCCTCTTTTCTGGTGTCCAGCCTAAAGTTTCTTTGCTGCAGTTTCGGTTCCCCCCTGTTTTGCTTTGCCTGGCATGGCCATGGAGAAGATCTCATTGCCTTGACCTTTGCTTCAGCCTACCCTGCACAGGAAGCCTGCTAGGTTCCTATCCACACCAGTGCTTGAGGTGACAAGAAAAGTTAGGTCTGAAAGTCCTTTGGGCTCTCCTGGGAAAGGCCTGCCGGCTGCTGCCTTTGCTGCCCACGTACTGCAAACAGATGAACCCAGAGGAGCACCTTGCAGGTTAATCTCGAGACTCTAAATGTGGCCAGGTTGGGTTGCAGATGCTGATGCCAGAATGTATTTATTCATTTCACAGTTTTGCTTATTTATCAGATCCTGTGATCATTAAATTGTGCATTACCATTTGGCATGTGGCAGGTTTTAATTCCTATGGCTGGTTTATGCCCTCTGCAGGTATTAGCCTAAATGCATTTCCTGACAAGTGATGGATGCTCCGAAAAGCTGTGGCAACATATTTATTGATCAGAGCTCTCCATAACCCCAGCTCACTAATGCAAGCTCTCACAGCGCCAGGAACTATTGTCTCCTCAGACTGTTTCATTAACTCAGATGTGAGGGTTTGGACTTTCCTTCCACGCAGGATGGAGTAAATCTTGAGCGGTGTCAGCTCTGACAACAGCTCCAGCTCACTAAGTAGGGTAGACCTGGCCTATGCTTGGCAAGGGGACCTCTGAGGAACGTTTAGGGATGGAGAAGCCCTTCAAGGACTTTCCAGAGAACGTGGGGGCAAGCACAGACCTCTCAGGTGCATTTGGGATTGGAGTGTGTCTCTGCAATTGCCCCTCTTGCAGATACGTCTGACCTGGCTCTGTACTTGTCCTTGCGGCTGCAGAGGTTGGGAGCACAGCACCTGGGTGCTGCCGCAGTTTGTCCCTGGAAGATTTTACTAGTGAAGTGCCAGCTCAAGGCTGCCTGCAGGGTCTGCAGTGCAGGTCCGCTTTGGTGCTGCAGGGAATGGGATCTCTGTGTGGCCGGGAGGGCCGCGCTTGGAAAAAATCTGGTAGGAATATTTCTGCTTAGAAAGCTCTGTTTTGTCCAGGGAGAAGCTTCTGCTAACCCTTGAAGAGATGGAGGAGCATGGGGGTACCCTGAGTTACCCTGTGTTTCATGGAGATGGATGCGGACTCTGATGGTCTCAGAAAGCTAAGGGCTACCATAGCAAGAAGAGATGAGGAGAAGTTAACGGTGTGGTCAAATGGTCAGGAAACAAATTCAGCCCAAAGGTGTGTTATGGAGGCTTGAAGGAGTGACTGGTCACCTGGGTCGTGGTAAGAGAGCTGCTGTGTGCTCCTTGCCTGCCCATGCACATGTTAAAGTACATTGTTGAAACCCTTTCCCCCTCTGCAGCTGCAAAGCACTGCTCCTGCCTGCTCTTCCCAAACCCAGCCTGAATGAGTGTAACTTCTTCAGGGACAAAGACCAGAAGCCTTGAAAATTTCCACATACCTCTGGGAGAGAGGAGGGTAGACAAGTGCAGGATGTCCTGCCCCATGCAGGGTGCCACTAGAGCTGAGGCTTCATGAGGTGAAATGACCTTGCAAGCAGATCATGACCAGAACTGTGGGGGTGGCACCACTGTCCTTGGTGATCTACAAACCTCCTCTCCCACCTGAAACCTGGGAATTGATTCATCCCTGGAGCAAGGCAGGCAGCTTCTCGGCACCTCCACGTGGCAAGATCCTGTGGATGAAGGCATGTTGCTTGGGGCTTGCTGCTAATGACTGTGCTGTCTCCAGTGATGGAAGAGGATCTTTATGCGCCAGAAGCAAAAGCCAGTGATGCAAGTGGCTGCTGCAGTGGACAGACTGTCCCATTTTGTTCCCAACATACATTCTCAGACTCCCTTCCCCGAGTCTGCATCTTGGGTCCAGCCGTCCCACTGTGCTCCCCTGGGACCATGCCACAGCATCCAAAAACCTCTGCCCTGCACTGTCATCTGGCCTCCTTGAGAGCAGCAGAGTGGGATGGCGTTGCCTGGGGGCTGATTGCAGCCCGGTGCCTTGCAGGGTGAAGCGGGGAGTTCATGCTACATGACAGCAGCTTTGCAGGGCTACAGCTTGGGGTGTGAAGGAAACGGAGGAAATGGGGGACAGAGGAGATGGGTGTGAAGGTGCCAAGCCCACAGCTGGGAGGGAAGAGGTGAGCGGTTGCAAAGAGCCGGTGGGAGGGTGGTGTGGGATCCTGCTGGCTCCTCAGTTAGGGGAAACTCCAGCTGATTCAAACCTGCTGGCGGGGCTGTTGTTGGCTGCTGGAGAAGCTGCTCTCTGCTCACGTTGGAGAGGAGCAGCAGCCCACATGTTGCAAACATTTCCGGAAAACAGCTCCTCACCCTTCTCCTGCGGTTTGCGTGGCTTGAACACTCGCGGTAAGAGCAGGCGAGGCTGTCAGGAGAGAGAATTCTGGTCTCAGGGTGACATTGGAGCACCCCACAAGGCCCTCCAGCCATGATCCCTATGGTGGGCACTGGCTGCATCTCTGCCTGTCCCCACCACCTTGGCATCAGTAATTTGGTCCGCTCCAGAGCAGGAGACTGGCTCCTCTCCTCTGACCTCTCATTCGCACGGCCCCTGGTCTGGGTTTGGAAACTGTAAATGAAACCTTGAGGTCCCAATGCCAGCAGGCAGAAAGCCGTGCCTTTGCCAAAAGATAAAGCGGGCACTAACACCCCACTCATACCAACGCTCACAGCTGCCCCACATGAGCATCTGTCTTCAGGGATGAACTGGCCACCAAGGTGGCAAATCCACCACCTCACCAAGCACTCTGGTGAAACTGAAAGAGTTTCCCCCAGTCCTATGCAATCCTCCCCAAATGCCAGAGGCGTCAGGGGATGCCCAGCCAGGTGCCCACCACTTGGAGAGAGGTACCCTCTGGCTTGTCTGCACAAGTATCCCCATCTCTCCTCAGCCAAATGTCCCTGTGCCTGTTAGTAGCCACTCATTAGGTTTTAAAGCCCTCGGTTGTCCCTATCACTTCATCATGAATGTTAATGTAGGTGTCTTCAGGGGGCTGCGGCAAGGTAGCAAGCTGGAGTCAGGGACCCCTTGGTGAGGGTATATGGTACAGGTGGGTGCAAGAGACCTTTGGGAAGACCAGGGTCAGCCCTCTTGCCATCTCATGGGCTGGCAAATGCCTGGGCAACAGAGTAGACGAGGACATTTTCACTTGGGACAACACAGATGAAGGACTCTTTCTACCTTCACCTTCTACTGAAGAAGAGAAAGAATTATTTTATAGGAAGAAACTGGGTCTTACATCAATAGAGAGAGATTACAGCTTAATGTGAGAAGAAGAAAGAAACTAAACGAGGTGCTGATGCAGTGAGCAGGGATCTTTATTGTTAAGCAGAATCTTAATAATGCATAGTGTTGTGCTCGTCTTTCATTAACTTTATTCCACTATTGTAAATCTGTTTTTACTGATCACATTATTTCAACCTTAAGTCTTGTTTAGAGCTGGCCTGGCGGAGCCATCTGCCAGCCAAGAGAAACTCTTCCCTCCCTCTCCTCACACCGAACACTGCAAAATGCCCTGCTCCCCCAGATACTGCTCACAGATACCTGGGGGACAGCACTGTGGCCAGAACAGAAACCCCACAGCCCATCTGGGGCAGAAGCACCTCCCAAGCCCTGCGATGGTGAGGAAAGGTCTCTGGGCATCCAGCGGGAGAGCAGAAATTGGGCAGGGAGAAGTCCTGGTGGGAATGGAGATGAAATCAAAGAGGAAAACACTTGATAATGGCAAGTCATGTATTTAGTCGGAGACATGATCCCACCTTTCATACAGACTCTCCAAACAGTTGCAAAAGCACTCTTATCAGAGCAAAAAACAACCAACCAACCACATTATGTATGATTTGGTTTTGGAAATCACCAGAACTGGATGGAAGCCGGCAGGTTTCCTCCTGCATCCCGTTAGCGCCCGTGTCCCTTTGCTGCTCCTGCGAGGCTCGGAGACAAACTTTGGTAGCCGCTCTCCGTCTGGCCGAGCTGCAGTGCCCTGAGCTGAGCTTTAATTAACAGAAAGTGGCAGCCGTTCTGCTCAGCGCAGCAATCTCAGACTTCAATTGCTGATTGAGGCGAGAGCCATTTCGCACCAGGTAGAGGAAATAAGGCTTGCATCGGAACATAAAAGATTGTTTTAATTAAACCTGGTATTTCTAAGCCCACTGCTGACTGCAGCCAAATGGAGGAGGCAGCTGGAGTCGGTCAGAAAATTCCCAGAAAAAAGGCACTTTTTTTACTTTGTAGGCTAGAAATGGAGCAGGAGAGAGCTGAAATAAGGCTTTTCTTTTGCTCAGAAGTGTATTTGCCTTTTGGTCATGCAGGCTGGTGGCATCAGGTTGGGCACCACAGAAATGAGTCTGCCTGTGAGGTGTCACCGAGGATGATGACCTCTTCTGCCTGTGGCTCCGGGGGCTGTGTTTGCCCCCAGGAATAACTGCCCCCAAGAATTGCCCCCTGGGATGGCCCAGTGAGACCAAACCCCAGCACCATCCATCACTCTGTCTTTTGTCTATGCATCATGGTCCTTCTCTCCCTTCTCCGTCTCACCCCTATCTCCGCAGTGGTCTTTGTAGGAAGGTTGGTATCCAGATGAATTTCTGTCTCGGCATTGTAAACATCTTGAAGTGCTCTACATCCAGCTCTGAGGCTTTTTTGTCCAGCAGTTGCATGTCAAGCCAATGTCTCTCCCCACCACCAGCCAGGCCCGTTTTTGGGTACCTTTAGCTAATTTAGTCCTGTAGCACAGGAGCAAAACCAAGCAACCAACAAGCCCCAGAATTGTCAAACCTGGTGAAGAGGTTGTGGAACAGACTCCAGACTCAGCTCTGGGCTGCATTTTCTACATCTGTCATTTTAAATCCCTGGCTGGAGAAGTAAATCCCTCCAGCTATTCCCCATGTGCTCGCCCATCCCAGGCACTGCTTACACTGGTCACTGAGCTCCTTCTCCAGAGATGCACCAACCAGCTCCCTGGGCAGAAGAAGCAATCCAGGCAAAAGCACATTTTTAAGTGCATGCTGGCACTGGGCTTTCCCTGCTTAACAAGGTAAAAATCAGAGATCCCAAAAAGCATGTCTGGCCCAGGAATCAAGATGGATTTAGGCTTAGGCTTCACAAAACTGTCAGGCAAGGGATGACCAGAGCCAAATAAACTCAGACAGATCCAGTGTGATAGCATGAACTTCCCACATGGGACCCATGAGGTGGACTCAAAGTACACACATGTTTTTCTGATTCCACAGGCCGTCTCCCACCCATGCATCCGAGCAGGTGAAGAAAATCTCCAGATGGGTTTGCCCAGGTGCTGCTCTGTGTCAAGTGCAGCTCCTTTTCTCCATCTGTTGTGTTGGGTTTTTTTCACTGGCCAAGGAGTTGGTTCTCCAGGGGTCCCATGCTGGCCATGCCTGCACACGGGCTGGGTGATGTGACCAGGGCACTGGACTGCATCTGGGAAAATGAGATCCTACCGAGCCCTTCGCAGGTGATCGGAGCTCCAGCACCTCCCAGACCACGACTACGAGCCAGGGGAAAGGTTGAGCCACAGCCAGAAGACCATGCGACAAGACCACCATCAGGCCTTAGCATCAAAAACGGAAACTTCCCAGCTTGCTTTTTGCAACTAGTTGATATTAAATCCTCTCTTTCTTGCCTAAAATAAACACAATTGAGCAAAGACATAAAAATATGCCTGTATTCACAGACAGAAACAAACTTACACGCCACATATCTGGAGTTTCAAATGTTGTGTTTGCCCAAAATGCTGCTTCAGCAAAACCAAAACTATTTGCAGAACAGTCAGTCACAAAAAAACCACTTTCCCAGCTCAGAAATTTTTGGGGGCAAAAGCAACAATGGCTATTAAAACAAAACTGTCTGCCAAGGTATTTTCAAACCAGAGAGCTGCAGACGAATCCAAATGGGCCTGTCTCAAAACTGGGCTAAATTTAGACAAACAAACAAATAAATTGAGACTAACGTGAAACTACTTGAAATGAACAAACCATTCTACATCGGTTGCCTTCCTTCTGACCAGGAAGTACCAGCTTGTAAGAGGATAAAAGATTTCACATTTTTGTCTTGGTGCAAGACAGGAAACAATCCTGGAAACTCAAATATTTCCACAGATCAGAACTTTAAAAAAATTATTATTTATTTACAGTGTCTCATGGCGCTTCTGAAATATCTCCTGCCAATGGGGAATCTAAAATAACTTCGCTTGATTGAACAGAGGAACGAAGACATTTTTGCGGTGCATCAGTGAGGTTTGTCAGCTGTCTGGGTCCCGTTGGCGGCTGCAGCCAGCTGATTTAAACTGCATATGCAAATCTTAATTAATTAGCAATTAGGAATGGCAGCTTGTCAGATTGCAAAGCCTGGCATTGAAAGATGTAGACTCTGGCCATGTACTCTCAGAGTGTCAGCCCTTAAGCAGGGCATCGTTAAAGCCGTTGCGACAGGGATGTACCACTAAGCCACGGGCTTTGGAAACATCCATCTCAATTTCAAGGAGCGGAAAATTGATGTTATCATGTTGGGGAGGGTCTGCCCCAAACTGCCCTGCGTGGAGGAGAAGGGGAATGTGGGGTTGTGGGTTGCTGTCTCTCCTTGCAGTCCAGGTCTGCATTCATGGCTCTCCAGCCAGATGTCCTCTGGGGTGGCCTAGGGACACCAAGTGGACATCCCAGCTTGCAGAGACAGAGGCCTGCCTCTCTGGAGGTCTCATTAGCCCAAATCAGAGCCCAGGTCCTGACCGTGCCACTGCCAATGGAGGCATTTGGCTGAAGACAAATTTAACTTAGAATCCTCTTGGCTGGAACCGGCGGGTGTTCACGTGGATGTGAACCAGGACAAGGCATTGGGCAGCCAAGCCATGACTGTGGTAGTACAACAGGGCACAACGTGGTGAGTACGAACAGGGCAGGGCACGTTTCCCACCGAAGCCTCTTGGCCCCGTGGGAGGAAACGCTCCTCTGCACCGCTGTAGGCGCTGCCCATATCCAGCTGTTACACAGCTGGGGCCAGTTTCAAGTCTCCACCATTCCCCACATCCCAGTATGTGTAGGAGGCACTAGGCAGAGGAGGTGGGACAGCCAGGGCCTGAATACCCCTGGGAAAGCCACATCTGCTGGAATCCCTCTCCAAGGGTTTCTCTCTAAGCTTGTGGCTCATGTCCTGCATCCTGCTGCTGCTGTTAGCCAGTCTGGCTTGATCAAGTCATTTATTTCCCACACAGCCTGAAAATACACATTTCAAACCAATTTGTTTTGGGGACCACTACACATTTTCCAACACATTTTCCATCAGACATGCAGGCCTCTGGTACATTAAAGCACACTGACCATTACATTGGTCCCTCCTGCGCACCCCACGACCTGCCCGCATGTACCCCAAACGTCCAGGACAACATGATGAAAAATACTGACAGACATTTTGCCATGAGATGTTTGAAGTGCTACGCAGGAGTGAGACCACAGCTTTGAGCCAAAGGATGAGAATGGGTGTCCATGTTCACCCGCACTTAAAGCCTTCACCACCAGAATGGGCCTGGGAGCAATGGTGAGAGCCAGCCAGGGTACATTAGAGACCCTCACAGGGATATTATTGTGCTGCTGTGATTTTAATATCCTTAGACAGGAGATAACCCATCTCCACAGATAAAAACAGGAACACAACATGAAAAATGCAGCCATTATCCAACTAGACACAGTTTCCTCAGCTCTGGGAAGCTCTGAGCGGAGGTAAATGCACACAGGATTGAAATTTCAGTCTGCTCCAGCTTCCTCCTGGGGCCAGAGCTATGTGGAGAGAAAGAAAAAGATTTACTTCTTTCAGAAGAAGCTTAAAGCTCTTTACATATCACTAGATGCCTGGTGCGGCATGCTGACCAGGTCTATGCATTTCATCTCATTTCATCTCATTTCGTTAGAGCTTTAATCACGTTAATGACAGTCCTAACATTTCAGGATGGCTCTGGATCAGTGGCTGAGCTCTGAGTGTTTTACTGCAAAGGAAAGGATGCCAGAAGTTAGACACCATTCTCGGCTGTCCTGGCATCCCCTCTGCTCTGCACCAGCGTGTTGAGAACATCTCCTGCAGAGATGGAGAGGTGGCCCCCACTGGAAATGATCCTCTCAGCTCCCTCCTGCCACATTTTCTGCTCGGGCTCTGCACATTGAGCAGAAGGGACCTCGCAGAAGGCTCATTTGGGGGTTCATGCCTTGAGCAAGACTTGCAAAAAAAGATTGTGAAAATAAAGACAGCCTAATTCGGAGCAGGGGGAGGCAGAGGGGAGATGAGAAAGGTCTCCAGCCACATAAAAGGGAGCTGCAAAGCGGACTGGAATAGGCAGGGCTCAACTCCACCGGGCACAGACAAAAACAATCGCAGGCACTCAGCGGGGAAGGCATTAGGGGACATTTTCCAATGATACGGGCAGTGTAGCACAGGAATCAGTTGCTGGGAGGAGGTAGGAGCTCTCATCAGCTGTTTTAAAGCAGCAGTTAGCTCCGTGCCTGGCTGGGCAGTGCTGGGCTCAGCTTGGGGTGGGAGCATGGGGTTGCTGGCTTCCCACGATCACTGCCAGCACCACGATCTCCCCAAAGCAGCATGTGTCCGAAACTCATAGCAGAGAGGAGACAGCCCCCTCGGCCCTGCTTCGGCACCTGTGGTTCAGGGTGGGCAGGGAGCGGGTGATGTTGTGTCTGCTGTGGCATCCTACAGGTCCTGTTAATCACGCTGGAATAATCAAGCCCGGGGAGTCAAATGCATTAAGTGCTAATTGCAGGCGTCGCTAACCCTGCGGGGGCCCTGTGTCTCCATCACCAGGCACAGCCCAAAGGCAGGCAGCCTGGCACCATGAAGGGAATGTGACAGCCCTGAGCATGGTATGTCGCCGACCT
Organism: Dromas ardeola; assembly: GCA_013398915.1. Lineage (NCBI taxonomy): Eukaryota > Metazoa > Chordata > Aves > Charadriiformes > Dromadidae > Dromas > Dromas ardeola. Next base: position 667,606 of record VYZM01003738.1, on the reverse strand, counting down.
CCCCACCCCGTGGCTGACACCTCTCTTCTTTCTCGCTCGAAGGCACTTGCAGCCTCCCAGACACATGCACAGTGCACTAATTGAAGGATGTGCTAACATTGCTGAATTAGGCTCCCCATTGGCTCCTTCCACGACCTTGGGCATCTTTCTCGATTCCCCCTCGCAGGGAGGATGGTGCTTAGCCAGAGCCCGGCACAGGGCAGGCTGTGAGCCAGACCTGCAGCGCTCTGATCCGACACGGCATTGCGTGTCCGTGTGGTGGAAATGCGTGAAACGCATGAATCCTGCTGGCATTTTCCTTCTGCCTGCCCGTTTCAGCTCTGCCAGTCTCCTCCCAGGGCTCAGCACTGCAGCAGATGTGGAGCAATCTTGAAATGACAGGACAATCAAAGACTGGAAGCTCTAATAAGATGAGATGCAATGCTGAAAATCAGTCCTCTGAGCTGCACCAAACACCTCCTGAAATGCCAAGACCCCTCTGTAAGGAGAAGCAGATCTTTGTCATTTTTTTCCCCATGGTCTCAGCTCCGCACCGACACCAGAGCAGGTTTCCATTTCGAACCTGAACTTTCTCTCAGCAGAGCAGGGGCAAACCTGGCACACAAAACTGAGGGCACAAAACTAGGAATGTGAAATCACACATCAAAGCAGCAGAAGCGCCTGCGTGTCTCATCGCTGCGTGCAGACACCCAGCTCCTGGGCAGCCACTGACCCCGGCTCACAATTCACACTCACCACATAGACCTCATTGCAACCAGCGTGCCTCAAACCACTTATTTAATTGCCCAATATTAATCTCTTTATGAATTGCTAATTACTATGATCTTATTTGCATTTTCAGTAAATAGATGCCCAAACAGCATCATTCTGCCATGCTACTTGCCAGGCCTTTTACTGAGTAGTGGTTGCACATCCCCTTTTTCAAGTGAATTTTATCCCTTGCATTAACGGCTTTACAGACAAGGCTTTGAGCATGGAATAAATTAACTCATTAGCCTCAAATAATCCAGTGGCCAAACCAGGCCACATTTCATGGACTGTTTTCCAGCATATACAGTCCTGGCAGCAGCTGCAATCAAGAAGGTGTGATAGTTTCTTAGTGACTGCCCTGGGGATCTCCCCGCATGTGCACCAGCTTTAGCCCTCAGGGAAAGACCCAGCAAGTTTAGATTGAAAGCTGGCCCGACGTTTCTCCAGCAAAATCTTTTTGATTGAAATGCAAAACATTTTCACCAGAAAAAAGTAACAACTGGAAGAAAAACACTGCAGCTCAGGCCAGGCAAAAAGGGAGCTGCCTGCAGTGTGGTGATGGATTACAAGAAGGAACTTCTGAGCCTCACCTGCCCCTGTTTATGTGTGTGATGTGGGGTCAGAGCCATCACCTGTGATGTATTGTATCTCCTCCTACGGGTCATGTACCACAATGTGCCAGGGGAGACCCCCTGACCGAGGCCATCTCCCAAGACCTTTTCATGTTTCTTGCCAGCGGAGCCCCACGGACGTCCGCGGTGTTTCTCCTCTTTTACATTCAGCTCCAAAGCACGCTGTTTGTTTGCAGGCTGGTAAGGGCAGGAACTCAGCCTGTGGCCAGCCAGCTCCCAGCCTGACCCCCAGACAGAGCTCCATACCAATTGCTCTGCACAGGCTTTTACGGCTCTTTCAGCTGCACTCAGCTTTGATTGTGCCTGATCAAAATGCACACGGCCAGCTTTGATAATCACTGATGATCAGGAGCTTTTAGGAGGCAAGTGACGGGGCTAGTGCTAGCTTGATGGATTGGGTCATTAGGAGCAGCTGTTTCGCTCCTTGACTTGCTTTTTAAAGGGAAGTTGTAGAATTATTTTTTTCCCCTTGCTCCTCTGGGAAGCTTTGTGAGGGTATTTTGGGGGTCCCTGGCTATTGTGCCGCCTTAAAAGCACAAGGGTATTGGAAGGTATGTGGAGGGAGATCAGCGTAGTCTTGCTGTGTCCTGGCTAGCATACATAGCAGTGGCTTTGAATGGTAATTTCTGCATAAATCAGCTGCCGGTCCTGCCAGTGCTCAAATAGCCCTCCTGGCTGCGAGAGGAGCATCTTTGTCATCACAGCCCCTCATGGTGAGGACAGAGGTGCAGGGGGATTAGAGGCAGTCTCTGGTGAGGTGTTCATGGTCCCTATCTCTGCCTGTGTAGATGGATGGGCTGGAGGCATGAAGGGTTCCTCTGTAGTGGCCCAGCTGTGTGCGTCCCCTGGGGATTTGGGAGCAGGAGGCTGCCTGTCTTGCAGCAGCCCCCACTCCGTGGCCATGGGGGGGTGCCATGCCAGATCACCTGCCTTCCTCGAGGAAGAGCTGCGGTTTTCCAGATGAGACTTCAGCCCCTCCAGAACCGGGAAGTGTCTGTAATTACAACCCACGGATAGAAAAGAGTATAAACAAGGTGGTGGTAAACACCCCCTTGCCCTGGAGGAAAACGGAGCTGCTGCCAGTAACCAGTGAATTCATTACAAACCCCAGAATATGTTTCTAGCCCATCTCGTGCTGTCTTTCCCTGGCCTTCTTGGGATCTCTGACCTGTGGCTTGGGAAGCCCAGAGAGGTGGTACAGCCACTGCATCGCTGCCAGCCTGACTGTCCTCAGCCTCGCAGGATCTCTTCAGCAGAGACAGCAGCGCCCATGGCTGAGCTTTGCCCTGTGCCAGGACCTGCTGCTGTGAGGGGCGCAACCTGTGTGTCTCCAGCCATCGCTGGCTTCTCCAGAGCTTGTTCCCACACTATGGATAGAACCAGGGACCTGCTGCAGCAGCTGAACCTGGGAAAGGATGGTGCCAACCAGCCTCCAGACCCTGCTGAGCTGCAAAACCCCAAGGAAAAGCAGAGCTGTATTTAGAGGAACCCATCAGAGATTCTACGACAGCTCGCTCTGCCTGTAGAGATTTGTCAGCCCTGGGCTAGAGGCAAGCTGAACTTCTTTAAACAGGCACAGCAGGCATTTCTGCCGTGGTAGGGCTGAATGGATCCTTGGTGCGGTTCATTCTTAGATGTCCCACTAGTCTCTGGGGATGGGTGTGCAGACAAAGTTAATCGTAGGTGCAAAGTATCTGCCTCCCTGAGGACACCTTGTTCAGCCCTTCCTGCTCTGCTGAGACACCATCAGTATAGGAATTAATTATAAATGTAAGTTGCAAAAAAAAAATGACTTTGTTTAATAAAAAAAAAAAGGCAGAGGGGAGAGAAAGAAAAAATTTGCCAGACCCATACATTAAAAACAAATTATGCTCAGCAGGCAGGTGAGCCAAGGCCCGCCAGGCAATTGGGAAGGCAGTGTGCTGGCGGTAATTGAAAAAAGTGAGACGCGAGCAAACCGCTTATGTGCCGGCATAATAACTCCCAACACGCGCATACAATCACAAAGTTAACAACTGGCAGCGGTGGCTGGAGCAGGGATGGGAGCTGCTCTGTGCTGTGTCCTGGGGACTCTGCTGCCCTCCGGCCGCTGGGCTGGGGTCTGTGTGCCTGGGACTGGGATGGGCATCTCAGTGGACTGGGCTCCTCTCTTGGCCCTGATGAACCTCAGATCACCCCCAGGGTTTGTTGAATGTCTGTGAGTTAGTGCCGGGGCTCCCTTTATAGCCCAAATTATGGGTTATTACAGAGCGTGAGCGTTAAACACCTGCTGCAGGAGGGATGCTGTTGTCCCTTTGCAATCGGCTGCTGCTCTTTCCAGCTCCTGCCTTGGGGAAAGCCCTGGCATCGTATCCTGCTCTGCTCCTCCCTGATGTCCCCACTGGGTCCAGCCTCAGCATTGCCCAGGAGAGACTTTGTCCCCAGGGAAAGCCACTGAGCTGTCCCCAGCTACCTGGGAGTTGGGGACAACCTCAGCCAACACCTTTCCTAAGGCTGCCAATCCTTGCTTGCAGCTGAACTGAATGCATACAAGCATGCAGACCCTTTCCTGGGCTGTCATGGCTGGGAGGGACTCCTCCTCTAGTGTCAGAGATTTCTTTACTGTGTGAGCTCAGGAAGCATGGTGAGGACATTCCTCATGTCCTGGGGTCCCTCTCTGCAAGGCAGGGGGACCAACTTGCCTGCTGCAGGGTGGGCAGGTGTCTTGCTGTGGAGTTCAGCCCGTTCTGGCTCCTATAGCCAGCTGTTCCTGGGGCAGGGCTGGAGATGCAGGGGAGCCTGTTGGTATCTTCCTCTTCACCTCCTCATCTGCAGGTAGCCTTGAGGAACAAGGGAGGGGTGGGGATGGAGTGGGATCGGGGAGTGCCTTCCACCTTACTGTTTTGGTTGGGTCATGTATACCCATTGGGAATTGGCATGCAGTCGAGCCAACGAGAGTTTGCACCAGTGAGTGTCTGCAGAGCATCTGCATCACAGGGAGTACGGCAGCTTCTCCACTTAATGGTTAATCTGGCCTGATTCCCATCCTAGCCCCTGTCGCCAGGACTCTTGCCCACAGGAGAGGTTATATTTAACCCCAGCTGCTGCTGGTAATCCTTTCTCTAACCCCATTCCCACCTTCTCCCATCGCTCCCTCCCTCACAGTTCTTCTGTGACCATTTCACAGCTTCTTTATGTTTTGGGTTCTGTTGCTTTGATTGCTTCACATCCAGTGGGTCAACGAAAATCAAGACTCATGAGAGATGTTGTACATGCAGAGATCATCCCTGCCTTAGGAGCCTACAGCTAGCTTGACAGACCATGGTTTATCCTTGGGTGGGGGGGAACAGAGACCCGGAGAGAGGTGGTAACTTGCCCCATGTTGCACAGGGGACCCTGTGTGAGGAGCACTCCCAACGCCAGTGCAACCACGGCTCCACATAAGGCAAGTGGAGTGCTAAAAACAAGACAAACTAAGCACAGCTGGCATAAAATCCATGCAGTACATTGAACTGTAATGATTCTGACAATAAAGCAACCCAATAAATATTATGAAATGAAAACAGCCCTCCGGGAGCGTTTGCTATCGATTGCTGAGAGCTGGCATTTGTGCAGCAGATTACGTGCGAGACAGGTTCGCTTTGCCTTTTCTTCTTTCCCTTTTAAATGCAGAATGAAAAGAGCTCTCTGGAGTGCGTGTTGGAGGGAGACCCCCTCCCTCTTGCGCTTGGGCACTGTCAGAATGGAAGAAAAGGAGGCGAGCGAGCTGGGGAAAGCTGTGCAGCAAGAGGGAGAGGAGTGTGGGGATGCAACTCCTGTCCTTGCAAGTGGTGACAGCTCTGCTGGTGTCCCTCCATCCTAGCCTGCAGAATTAGGGATCCCTCTCCATCCCGGAAACATTCATATCCCCATGGCTGATGCAGGACGTGGGTCTCCTGCCCCAGCATAGGGTGAGGGGAGCTGGTTGGTGTGTCAGGCTGAGCAATGGGATCTGGAGGGGGTTTGTCTACACTGGGAGGGACTTAGCATTGTGGGAGGAGGATGCTTTTCATTGGCACCTTGCAAAGCTACATCTCTGACCTTCCTGCCTCCCCATCCCTTACTCAAGCAAGGATGACTAAAAATGGTCCGTGACTGGCCTGGTACATGGACCAGCTCTCAGCTGGGTCCCCTTGTATTGGTGCTGTGAAAATGGGAGCCATGATTTGCTCTGAATCATTGCTTGGGACCTCACTCAGTTTCCCTGGTCTTTATCTGTCGTGGTTCTGGTCATGGTGTCCACACTTCACCACCACTACCACCACCACCACCTGGATTTTCCTTTCCCATTTACCCTGTCCTCCTTTTCTCTCAGTGCCCCATGGGATGCTCAGCTGAGCCAGCACTCCTCTCTCTGGACTGGTTATCTGATGCTGTGTGGGCAGAGGGTATGAGCTGGGGATCGCGTAGCCCAGGGGGGCCCCTGCTTCTGCTCCCTGGCCAGTGCCGACCATGCACCTGGTCATCCAAGCCAGGCTCTGGCCTCCCTCACACTGAGCTCCAGATCACGTGCTCCCCAGATTTCACTAACTCCTGCCTGTTGCTTCTTGAATCCTCTCCACCTGGCTAACTAACCCTGTTCCCAGTGAGAGCCTTTCTACTCCTGCTAATTACAGGAACACCAGCCTCCAAGATAAGTGTGACGCACTGGTCCCTACCTCTGGTTTCTAACAAGGAAGGGCAAACTCACAGGACATGAGAGGGGGTAAGGGAATTCTTTACAAGTTCGAGACATGAATCAGGTGGTCAAAGTGCCTCATCTGGTATGAGGAGTAGGATCCATTGGATGAAGCTAGGCAGAGCCAGGTTTTGAAGTAAACAAGTAGTCCTTCCAGCACTAGGCAGTGGATGTTCAGCATCCTTGTCACGGATGCTAAAAGCTTACCTGCACTGCAGGGAAGACTGGACAATTTTATAGAAAAGAGAGGTTCATAGTTACACAGGAATTACATCTTGCCCAGGAAGCCCCTGAGCTGAGCAGCTGTTCAGCAAGCACCCAAACACTGGCAAAAGAGGGCCATTGTCAGCAAACCTCGGAGCTGAGCTGGGTTCCACACTGCTCCTCAGCTCTCCTCCCTCTCCGCCTTCAGCCATCAGCAAAATCTTTTCTTCTGCAGGCTCGAAGCAGAGCACCAAACACTGAGAGTCGTTGCTCTGACACTGCTGGCATGTTTGCCATGAATAGCTCTGTATAAAAAGAAATACATTTAAAAGCTGCTGCAACATAGCAAGAGATGTCCTAGAGCATGTGTTATCTCATCAAGCATACCCAGACTGAGCTTGGCTCTTTCACTAGCCTCGTTTTTCCAAGCAGCAGCTGATTGCTATTTACAAAATGACGTCTCCTGACCTCTGGGTTCTTTTTTTTTTTTTTTTATTCTGTTGTGGGTTTTTTTGATTGTTGTTGTTGTAGTTTTTCACTTCAGAGAGCTCTCCTGCAAACAGCTTGGACAGGAATGAAAAAGAAGAAAGAAAGAATAGTTATCTCTCATTGGGGAGATAGGACAAAATAGCTCCATCTATTGCGGGCATTTCATAGACCAATGTTATGACCGACTGCTGGATGCATGACAAGAATGGGCCCGACTCTGCTCCCAGATATTTACCAGAATAAATTTGAAGTATCTGTGCTAGAGTCAATAGTTATTACGCTGGATTTTTATCAGTGTGAGTAATAGCAATTGAAGGTTTTTACAAGGCATTTTTTAAAAAAAAAACAACATTTCTGCTGGCTAAAGAGATACACTTCTTTGCTAACTGGAAATAATCATATGCATTTTGATATCAGCATCTGCTAAATAAGTCCAGAGCTGTGTATTAATGAGGGCGCTGCAAGAACTTTGGAGGACAGGCTCAGAATTCGAAATGACAGGGATGGATTGGAGCGAGTGTCTGGAATCAGCCAGACGAAATTTAGTACAGAGAGCACAGGGTGCCACGTTTGGGAGGGATAAATGAATGCATGAATGCACAGACAGGAGAGCCTGGAGAGGCAGTGGGATGGCAGGAAAGGATCAAGGGGTTGAGACGGATCACTAACTTAGCATGAGTCAATAGTGTGATGGTTTAGCAAAAAGGGCAGCTCACCTCCTGGGATGCATTAATGTTGGATGTTGGATGTGAGCCATGGAAAGCTGCAATTCTGCTTTGTCTGAGCTGTGTCCAGGTCTGGGCACTGCAGCTGAGGGCACCTGCAGACGAACCAGAGAACAGCAGTGTGTTTGAACAGAGATATGTTAAAGTGGGCCAGAAATCAACATTTCCTTCCTGAGAAAACATCTGTGTTTTTGGGGGCGGGTGGGAACAAAGGGCATTGGTTTCTAAAGAAACCAGCCCACTTCTGAAAATGGACCTGAGGCTCCTCTGAGTTTGACTCTATGGGACAATGGCCTTCACTGCTGGCCATTTCTGTCCCTCGGACCCTTCTCCCAGGTCATTAGAGTTCAATGGGAACCCATCCTTTGACACAGCAGGTTTCTTCTGGGGATATCTTATCATGAAGACCAAACCATCCTCACCTTTTTTTGCAGGTTATCTCCATTCCCACTTGCATTCCTTGGGCTCACCCAGATGCCCAACAAGAAATGGTCTCCCTGACTGACTTCTGGAGAGGGAATTTGGCTTTGGTGTTGATGCTCTGGGCTTTCCCACTGCTTCATTCCTTTAAAAACTAAGAGACTTGTAAAAGGAGCTTCTGGGCCAACAACATAGCTCATTTCTGAGACTCTAAGTCTGAGCAATGTTTGGGAAAAGGGTAACTCTGGGCAGCAGATACCACCTCTCTCCTGCTGCCCCTGAGACCTGTGTTCACGATCCCAAGGACAAATAGCAATAAAACAGAGAACAGCTATTTATATATGGAAGTAGAGCCCTTTCCTCCCGGAGAGCAACTGGCTCCCCGCTTGCAGAAAAACCTGTGAAGTTGCTGGGAGGCTGCACAAACGGTTCATTATCCGCTGCTTGATGAAAGCAAGAGGCAGACTTTTCCACACGGACTCCTTCCTCTTTGCAATGCGCTGTGCATACTGGCTTCTGGGTGACATTAGCGTTCAGGTGGGTGTGTGTACACCAGAGGAATACGGGAATGACGAGCGTATGCTAGAGTGGCAATAGAGCCTACGGATTAAGCTCTTCTTTTTGGTGATATTAGGACGAACCTGCAGGAGGTCTCTTGAAATCAGAGAGGCAGATTATCTTGATAATAAAAGCAATCAGAATCTGTCCTGTCCCGGATATTTAAATGACACTGCTGACTGCATGAGTGTCAGGGATGTGCAGGCAGGGATGTGACTGTGACTGGTGTGGGCAGGGTTTTTTGCCGGGTTTGTGGCAGTGCCTGGGGATCTGTCCCCGCAGAAGTATGGAGGGTGGGCAGGATGCCCTGTGCCCCCACCCACCCCAACCCCATGGTACCACTGCGTAGGGTGGGCAAGGGAACGTGGCAGCAGGGTAGCATGAGACTGAGTGCCCACACTGGGAAAAGACCAGCCTAAAGTGCTATTTGTCTCTACCAGCAGTGGCTGAAATAGGTTGGATGAACCATCTCCCGAAAAGTTTTCTTTGCCCCTTCCCTTAATTGTACCTGCCTCCCCACTCCTGCATGAAGGGCACCCATGCATGTTGCTCCTCTCTACGGTCCCAGCACCCCAGGCACAGCCCTGTACCCCATCCTGACCTCGGCAAGACCTTCCCACCACTCCTCCTTGCCAGCATCCTGGCACTGCTACCACAGCCCTCTGGGACATGCCTCTGGATGGCAGACAAGCCTGCCCTCATCCAGACACCCATGTCATGCATGGCACCCTGCAAGTGCCATCTCACCGGCCCCGTAGCCAAGGAAGGGGGCCTGCAAGGGAAAGGGTCCCTCTCAGACAATTTGGGGGGCGTGGAGAATACTCAAGAAGGTAAGTGTGTCCCCTGGGAGCCATCTCCTAACACTGTCTGGCATCAAGGGTGCTGCCTGTCTGTGCAGGGTCAAGGCACACTGTGGAGGCCGGCTGGGCTCCAGCAGTCCCAGTTACATCCCAGCTTGCATCTTTGGCACCCGGCCATGGTTCTGTGCCCACCCTCCTCGCCATACCTTCAAAGCAATGTGGGGACCAAAGCATCTCTGTGCCCTCCCACATGACACCAGCCCTCACCTTACCCTCCAAGTGCTGGATGCTGAATAACTCACCCTGTTCTCCACCTGTTTGATAATACCCCTTCAATCCCCAGCTGTGCAGGCTGCAGGTATGTTATTTATCTGCCTCTCCAGCAACGTTTTGGCCTTAGCTGGGTTTTATCAGGATAATTACCTGGCTGGGCTGGGGAGAGGAGGCTGGTGTGGGGGTACGGAGCCAATAAACCCTGACTCATCAACACCACCTGCCCTCTCCCACCAGCCCCAGACAAACAGGCTTGCAGAGCAAAGAACTCACCATCCAGCATATGATGGGAGCTGATACAAATCAGCTCTTGCACAAGCCAAAGTGCTTAGATGCCCGCTGCTTAACAAGGCTCACGAGCAGCGTCTGAAGTGCTCATGTTCAGAAGAGACACGTCCTCTTCAGAGGGCTGCACTTCCCTGTTGGCTTTGCCTTTTCATTCCTCCTTCCCTTTTTTCTCTCTGTCTGTGTGTGTGTGTTGTTTTTTTTTTTTTTCCCTTTTCATGGGGGTTTAGAAATAAGGCCAGTGCTGGAGTACGACATGCCACTTATTTTGAAGGAATAGGAGACAGGACGCCCTGTTCAGTGTTTGAAGGGTGATGCCTCTGGAATGCCCTGTTCTGTCTGCCAGGGAGGGCCATGGGGGCTAATGGTAGCCCCACGAGTCGCTGGAGGGGTGCGCAGGTACAACCACTGTGCACACACACACAGAGAGGTGTGCACAGGCACCTGACAACAGCCTTGCACACCATCTCCCACACCAACCCGTGCATGCAAAAGCTGTCACCCGCATTCCCTGTCATATCGCTGTTACTGACTGAACAGCCAGAGCATCCCTTTGCACCCTAACACATGTCTCCAGCCTACAGACCCTGTTGCTTGAACGTTTTGCTGTACTTATCACACACACACACACACACACACGCATCATCTCTCTCATGCATTTCTTCAAGTGAACAGAGGCACGCATGCAGAGACATGGTCTCCCACACGCCATTGCCTAGGCACAGTAATCCTCCCCAGCGCTGCCTGGCAGACAGCTGCCGCTGCGTACGGACACAATCTCACCTCCGTCGCAACCTCCCGCCCGAGCACACCCATATAGACGGTGCCATCCTGCACCCCATCTCCCGCCCCTGCACCCACCACCCTGACCCACGGACACGCTCATGGGTCCAGCCCCCAGGCTGCCCTTTGCTGTCCAGCATCCCTGCCCGCTGTGTGGCTGCCCTAAGGAATCGCTGCTCAGCCCCTTATTAGCAAGGAAAGCAAAACTAATCAGGAGCAGCAGCAGCTGTCACAGGACCCGCCTGGGCAAACAGGAGAGCTGAGTGAGCCCTGAGCGCTGCTCGCAGCCGGGTCTCCCAGGGCCTGGGGTGCCGCTTTCACGGTTGAAATGGAATTGCAGCAGACCTGAGTTTCATTTTTGTCTCATAGGTTGCACGCACAAGGGTGTCAAAGGCCCAGCTGGGAGCAAAGTGCGAGGCAGAGATAAGCCCCCAGTTTATTTACCAACAGAGAGATGGCAGATCTTGCTCTTCTCCTCTGAAGAACAGAGCTGGTGAATGCAAACCAGGGAGGGCAAGCTCTGAGGGGCAGGCTCTGACCCTGAGGATCCAGCAATGAGTCTTACTGTGGCTGGCTTGGCATTTTGAGGACAGGATTTCCTCGAAAGACACCCCAAGCAGCTTTCTCCAGCCGCTCTGACACGCCAGCAGGAGCCGCAACAGGTCGCTGCCGCCGGTTGCCAGTGCCCCCCGAGGGCTGCCCATGTCTCTGAATCCTGCACCAGCTTTCCTAATGCACCTTGTCCCCACCTTGCAGCAGCTCTGCCTTGTTCCCTCCCCTCTCGGCTCTGCTGAAACCTTTTGTCACCCCTGTCTCCCTGTAGGTCCCCAACCCTCGCGCTCCTGGCCATCGGCACTGTAGTGGGGACAGCGGAACATTAGAGACTACGTGCTGCAGGGAAGCGAGCCCGGCAACCAGGTGAAGCTTAATCAGGGCTTCCCAGTGATCTTATTCTTGCTGTTTCCTTTTGTCGCCTGTTTTTCTCCCAGAAAAGGGACCCCTGACCTTGGCACTGTGTTATTTATCAGCCACTGCCTTTGATTCCCTGTACCAGGGATGCAGTCGGCTCCGCACCCAGATTTGCCGGCAGACGGCTTTCTGGGACCGCGTGTGCTTGCGGTTTGATCTCCTTTGCTTTGAGCCTCTGCAGCAAAATACACTTGAGCTGTGCTGCGAGGAATTCCTCAAAAGAAAGGAGGGGAAGCGTTGCCTGGGCAGGTCAAGTCACTTGGCTCATGAACGGGCTGCCTTCTGTGCAGCGTTCAGCCGGTGCTACCACACCGTGCCTGGGGCCCCCAGGAAAAGACAGGGACCTGTTTTCTTTTGGACAGACTGATCTAAAGGGAGGGAAATCCATACAGAAAGGGAGACCGGGTGTAGGATCAGGCACTGAAACTGGAGTTCCTGCCCCAACCTGAGGATGCTTCTCCTGCCCCTGGAGCCACCGTGCACATGATGTGCGTGGTGCAGCGTAACCTGCCTGCTGTGGTGGAGCCCTGGGCATAATGTGAGGGTGATACAATCCCCTGGGGGGTGGAGAGGTTGCAGGGTCTGGTGTGGATACCATGTACAAGCCCTGGGTTTCAGGGCACGGTGTCAGCAGGCCGTAGCTGGGATTGGGATGGGGAAATCTGGCAAGCTGAGTCGGAAGGAGGAAGCAATGTGATGCTGAGCTCCCCCAGCCTGACAGGGGGCCGGGTAATGCCCCTCCGTCCCATTTCTCCTGGGGGTAACTGAGTCCCAGGGCCCTCAGTGCTGTGCTTCAGCCGCTCAGCCCCCAGCTCTCCTCTGTCTGAGGCTGGGTGGATGGGGACACACCACAGCCATCTCCCTGAGAGCATCCTGGCAGGCTGGTGTGCTGCGTGCCGCCCCAGTCGTGTGCACGAGATGCCGTTTTCCACTGTTTCATGCATCTATAAGACAGGTGTTCTCCAGCAGCGGGGAGAGATTTACAACAGCTTATCTCTGTTTCTAGACGTGAGAAGCAGTTCTGATGCAGTTTGGGCATTGTTTTTCCCACTGGCAAGCAGAGAAAGCAGAGTCAGGATGCCTGCGCTCCCGGCTGGGATATGAAAGTGCTGCCGAGAGAGGGCTGCGCCTGGGGAATTGCAAAAAGATGTCTCCAAAGTCCATCGGTACGTACCATCCCAGGAAGAAAGCTGCTGAGACCTAACATGGGTGGCTTTCAGCCTGGGTACATGCAGGTGCAGTTCAGCTGCATGAAAGCCCTGGGGCTGGCCTGACCCTGGTCCCAGGCACCATCTTTTGCCACAAAGGACAAAGTTCCCTGGTACAACATCTCATTTGGTTGCAGCCACTTCTGGGGTGAGGCAGAGCGGTTGGTGGGGCAGCCGCAATAGCCCAGGGGGTGTAGGCAGGGGGATACAGGCAGCAGGGAGGGAGGGGGTGAGGAAGGAGCGTGGGCACACCGGGTTGGGGATAGAATGGCAGGGGAGAGCTGATAAATGGAAAAGGCAATTAAGACAAAAAAAAAAAGAAGAAAGCGAGACCTAAAAGGTAACTGACTAGAAAATTAAAATTATTCAGCTACAGAAAATAGATCTAATGGCTTCAACGTGATGCGGTCCCCAGCAGACCAGCACAAACAGCATGTGAGTGAGAGTTTCCTTAAAGGTGCCAGGGACAGAGAGGAGCCCCAAGTCTTCTGGGGTCTCCAAGAAACCACTTTCCTCCCTGCTTGCAAGAATGGGCTCCTTCCGGGCTCCTTCCAGGCTCCTGCCTATGCCCTGGTTTCCTACAGACCCCAGGTCCCTGTCTGCAAAAGGGCTCTCCCTAAGGTGGGCCAAGCACATTTATCCCCATGCCACAGCTGGTGACTTCAGCACACGTGCCCAGGCTGTGCAGGTGCAGGACGCTACACAGGTTCTTTGTCCGGTAAAATGCTTACCCTGTGTTTTGTGGGTTTAGTTACTCCAGCCTCGTGCTATACTTTGCTTCTGCTCTTTCTGAATTGCAGCCTCTATGTTTTTGGATGGTTCCTCCAATTTGCTTATTCTGTTTCAAATTCTAGTCCTGTCCTCCCCTACCCATCCCCCTTACAATCCCTCCACAGCTTGCTGGTGCCTATGGATGGAAGACGTACCCTCTGCTTCCCACCACCTGGGCCATCACCAAAAGCATTAGCCAAGTGGTGACAGCCAGCACCCTCCCCGTTCACTGAGCTCGTCATGAGACTGATGGGAAAGAATGAGAAGCATCTCTACTCAAAGGGAGAGGTGGTGGGGACCAGGGCTGGGGACACCAGGAGGACAGGGACCGTGAGCACTGGTGCTGCCAAGGGATGGTGCCAAGGCTGAGCCAGGCTGTGCAAGTTGCTGGAAGGATAAAAGCTTGTGCAGAGGGGGAATACAGAGGTGCACAGTTAGTCTGGAGGAACTCTTTTCATCTCTTGCTGATGACCCCACCCTGGAGAGGACCCAGGAGGGTCCTGCACAGAGGGCACAATCCAGCTGCAAGGAGAGGGAAGAATAAACCATGTCCAGGGAATTGTAAAGGGACAAGAGGCAGTCCCAGAGGGTGGAGAGCAAATGGTCTGGCCATCCCACTCCATTCCTTCTGCTGTCTCTGCTAAAAGGGGGATGTGGGAAGATGGGTTGTGTTCACCAGCAGGCATCACTAGTGCCAGCTGCCCTGATGCCCTTGACAGCAGCCACGGTAAGGACGGATATGAGGACATCCTCTCCTCCTGTTAGGGTAGACATCACAGGGTGCTCTGCAGTGGCTGTGGGGGGTCATATTACTCCCCCCCCTCCCCAGCATTTCTTGCCTAACACCTTGTTCTGTCTCTGTTTTCATCCACTCTGGGCTCCCAGCCGCTTGTCTCCTGAAGGCACGCTGAGAAAACATTGCGTATTATAGGATGAGAAACAGTAAACACAGGTTTCTTGCTAGTTTTCCACTTGTTTTTATTCTGTGAGCATCAGCTAAAGCCACGGGGATGTGATATTTAATTAGAGTATTGTCTTTCACCTACCTTGAGGCTCTGCAGGGTCTTTTCAGGGGAATCCCATTCCAGTGAGGTTCAGGAAAGTCTTCATTGGGGAAGCAATGGGAACATATCCCTACGACGTCTTGGCCCTGTTCAGCACAGCTTGTGCCTTGGGGTTATCATTCAGAAGGGAGTGGGATGCCGGCTGGAGGACAGGGAAGTCCCAAATCTGTCCCGGGGCTGTTTTTGGGCAAGACTTAGATCCTGGGACAGATCCTGCCTGGGTCCCTCAGATCCCAGTGGATTCTCTCTCTCAGACAATACTGTCACATAACTCAATTCCTCTTTAGTATCATGTACCTGAAAAAAATGCCTATGATTTGCACTCAATGCATTGCAGTATCTTCCCCTGGAGGGTTCCCAGGTTCTTTATGCACTCTAATTAATAATGATCTCCCTTACCTTCGCAGTAATTTATTTATTAGGCACCAAGGGGCAGGCATGCTGCTTTGCAGAAAAAAATACCCCACATCCTTTCAGCGGTGCTGGTGGAAGCTGGAAGTCTTGCTTTGAAACCAAAGTCATGTCCCAGAGTCTGAGCAAGAAGACCAGCTGGTGTTGAGGCTGCAGCCCCAGGGTCTCATCCTGCAGCGGGGCTGAGCAGGGTTGAGCAAAGTTTCTCCTAAACTCCTTTGCAACCTGCTGTGCTGCCCAGGTTCAGATGAGCGATACCAAGACCTCCCAGGGATGTGGGACTCTTTCATGGAGCCTGCAGGCTGGTGGGACCAGGGCTGTTGTGACCCAGCCTCTCTCCCAGGGCTGCATCCAGTGATGCTCAGGCGCATCCCACCTTTTGTATGGTTGAATCATGGCCTAAAAATTTGTTGAGGTTAATTCCACCATAGGCTTGCAGAAGGCATTGGTTATGAATCCACCTGAAGCCCTGCAATACCCTTTGCCTTATCACGCACAGAAGCAGGCAGCCATGCCTGGGAGGGCTGGTAGACACCCCAAGGGTGGCCTGGCTCTGATGTGGGGGCGAGTCCTGCCAAAAAGCAAACGCTTTTGTTGCAAACCAATTCCTGTGGCTGGCCTGTCCCCACTTCATCCTCCCCCCTCCATGTGACTCTTCCTTGGGAGAGGAGGGAAGGTGCTGCATGGGTACCCACCAGGCTGCAGAGCAGGCAGTGCCCCTGGCAGGGCTTTTAACCCCACTGTGCCCCTGGCAGGGATGATACTGCCCATCTCCAGGTTGAACACCGCTGCAAAGCAGCGGCTCAACCCTTCTGGGCTGTTTGGAAACAGAGAGGTGGGAGGAGGGCAGCCGATAAGCCAAGAGGTACGGGATGCCCGGTAAGATTTATTGTGTTGTGTTTTCAATTTACACATTGACACAAGACAAACAGATGAGGTTTCAGTACAGCAAGCTCAATTAATCAGGGCTTTGACAGCTGTGAAGCTGGACATTATTAATCCCTTTTGCAGACAGGCCGAAGGGGTAATAATTACACTTTCCCCAAAAATAATAAGAAAGGACATTCCTCCTGCTGCCCCTCCTCTCCCTGCAAGAACATTTTCTAATTGCAGTCCCTAATACTGTTATGGGAATGGCAGAAATACTTCAGCTCACACATTGCTTGCAAAATGGGAAACAAAACACACAAGCATCAAATACCAAGAATATTCTGCTTGGGCCTCTGAGATGCATAGGGATGGGGACACCCCTGGGAGGTGAGAGCTAAAACATTTCCCTGTGCACTTGCAGCCACGACAAGTGGATGCGGCAGTTTGGGACACCCTGGACCCATCCCCGTTTGGGTGTGCAGTCTAATGGTGAGGCTGTGTGTTTGGGATGCATGGCAGGGAGCAATGGGATGCATCCACAACCTCCCTGGGCACAGAGGCTTGTGAAGGTCTGCAGTTCACCTGAACACAGTAACTGTGTGACCTGGAGATGTTGGTGGCTGAGCTCTCAGCCCAGTTCTAATGGAATACGGAATCACAGAACGGCAGGGATTGGAAGGGACCTTCGAAGATCATCTAGCCAAAGCAGGGTCATCCAGAGCAGGCTGGACAGGAATGCATCCAGGGAGGTTTTGAATATCTCCAGAGAAGGAGACTCTGCAACCTCTCTGGGCAACCTGTTCCAGTGCTCTGCCACCCTCAAAGTAAAGAAGTTTTTCCTCATGTTGAGGTGGAATTTCCTGTGTTCCAGTTTGTGTCTGTTGCCCCTTGTCCTGTCTCCGGGCACCACTGAAAAGAGTCTGGCCCCATCCTCTTGACACCTGCCCTTTAGATATTCATAAACATCGATGAGATCCCCTCTCAGTCTTCTCTTCTCCAGGCTAAACAGACCCAGGTCTCTCAGCCTTTCCTCATCAGAGAGCTGTTCCATTCCCTTGATCATCTTTGTAGCCCTCCACTGGACTCTGTCCAGCAGTTTGCTGTCTTGAACCGGGGAGCCCAGAACTGGACACAGTTACCCCAGATGTGGCCTCACCAGGGCAGAGCAGAAGGGGAGGATGACCTCCCTCGACCTGCGGGCCACGCTTTTTTTAATGCACCCCAGGATGCCATTGGCCTTCTTGGCCACAAGGGCACATTGCTGGCTCATGGTCAACTTGTTGTCCACCAGGACTCCCAGGTCCCTCTCTGCAGAGGTGCTTTCCAGCAGGTCAGCCCCTAACCTGATGCATGGGTTTATTCCTCCCCAAGTGCAACACCCTACACTTGCCCTTGTTGAATTTCATCAGGTTCCTCTCTGCCCAACTCTCCAGCCTGCCCAGATCTCTCTGAATGGCAGCACAGCCTTCTGGTGTGTCAGCCACTCCTCCCAGTTTTGTGCTGGGGCAGGAGGGCTCCAACCATCAGAGCATGACTTACCCTTCCCTATCCCCACCTCTGGGGAAGGGGGACGCAGCCAAGGCATCCGCAGCCTCCAGGAATGGGGAGGAGGGACTGCTCCAAGGGCTGTAGGAGGGACATGTCTTCAGTCCCAGCTTGAACTCAGCTTTCCATGCCCGTGCTGCAAAAACCACCCATCCCCAACCCTGCTC
This sequence comes from Dromas ardeola, assembly GCA_013398915.1. Lineage (NCBI taxonomy): Eukaryota > Metazoa > Chordata > Aves > Charadriiformes > Dromadidae > Dromas > Dromas ardeola. The sequence goes on along the minus strand of VYZM01003738.1, from coordinate 649,986 downwards.
ACACGGCTGGAGGACTCAGACGGGCAGAGCAGCCCGTTTCTTTCCTGCACTGCGCTGTGCAGACACCACCCCAATCCATTCGCCTCCAGACAATGTCATCTTCCAAGCGGGAGACATTTAAACAGTGAAATGCCAAAGGAGCAGCGTGGTATTTAAAGGCAAAGATGCAATTACTGAAGTTCTCGGGAGAGCAAGCACACAAATGAGGGAGGTGCGGAGAGAGGTTATTTATCCCGCTCCTAAATCCGTGGCGGTGCCACGTGTTCTCTAGGAAGGGGATGCGCAAACACGAGGCTGAGCAGAATGTCTCTGGAGGGGATGGGCTGGTTTGACAGATTGCCATTAGAGCATCTGAAAAGCCTGACGTTGCCTGCGGCCACAGGGAAGGTGACAAGCTGCAGATCTCGCAATATTGTGCCTGGCTGAAACCTCGTTACTGTCATCAGTGGCAGAGGGAGCGTCAAGGGCTTGGTTTGCATCTGCACCCAGCAGGTGGGAGATGCAGCCGGAGAGGAAAATAGCCAGGCAAAAACCATTAGTGGTAGGGTAAATTCTGGGCTGGGGAAGAGATCTCATCCTAAATCTCTGCCTGATGCTCCCTGCTTTCCCTAAGTCTCTTCCCATCATGATTTGCATTCCCACCCTCCCTTTCATCACTGGCAATAGGAGCTAATAACCCAGGGGTGCTGGGGGTGTCTGCTTTGGCATGGAGATGGAGGTGTCTGTGTGCTGCTGCTGATGTTCTAGGCTGCTGAGTGGTGCAGCAACGGATGGGGCAATAGGTGCTGGCATCATGCTGTCAGTACTAACCAGAGTCCACCTGCAGCTTCTGACACCACAAGAAATACTCATTTGCTTTTCTGATAAGGTTGGTTTATCGGGGAGTGTAATGATTGGACACGGGGAAATGGCCTCAAACGGAAAGAGGGTAGATTTAGATTGGATATCAGGAAGAAATTCTTTACTGTGAGTGGGGTGAGGCACTGGAACAGGTTGCCCAGAGAAGCTGTGGCTGCCCCATCCCTGGAGGTGTTCAAGACCAGGCTGGATGGGGCTTTGAGCAACCTGGTCTGGTGGGAGGTGTCCCTGCCCATGGCAGGCGGGTTGGAACGAGATGATCTTTAGGGTCCCTTCCAACCTAAACCATTCAATGATTCTGGGATTCTGTGGTGGATCCCCTGCAGGGGAGTGCCAGCACGGACATGGGACAGATGGTGTGGGCAGCCCAGTTGCAGCGGTGCAGGACGCCGAGGAAGGACACCCCAGCCTCCACCGCTTGCCTCTTCCCCCCTTTTGGAATTGGACGCATTAGAAAGCTTTCTCCCAACATCCAGCCTAAATCTTTGTTCTTCTGCATCTGTCAAGTGCCTTTGGTGCTGGGTACTGCTAAATAATGCTAATTTTATTCCAGCTGCCTTGCTTCTGCTTAAAAACACTGTTGCAGAGAAAGAAAAATCAACATTAGCTGGAAGTGCCATCTTTGAGAGAGAAATGTCAGAGAAGCCATGGGGGGAAGGATTGAAAAGCTGAGGGGGATTAGAGACTGCGAAGGAGATGATGGAGGTGTCTGTGTGAGGCTGGGTGAAGGGAGAAGATGTTGGGGCTCAGGATCCCCTGCAGCACCCACCTCAGCATCTCCCACTTCTTGGCCCGGGTAAAGTTTCCTGTGATTGAAGGTTGTGGTTTGGCAGCCCACAAAATCCAGCTGTAAGGCACCTAGCATGGCCACACGGTGTGAACAGGTGATCTCCTATAAGCTTTACCTCTTCATTCAAAGATGACAAAGCACTTTCATGGGCTCCCTTTGCACCTCCAGTTTCTTTCAAACCACAGAGCATTGTCCCTGGCAGCTCTCTGGCTTCACAACTGGTTTAAAACACCACCACCTCCGCCAAAAATAGTACCCAAGGGATCTGTTGTTGCCTGCTGGGGGTAGATACTTTTGCCGTGTTGCTGCGGTGGTGAGAGCAGCCTCGGAGGGAGGACGGCTGCATGAGCAAAGCAGGTTGAGTTTGCATGGGAGTGGAGCAGGGAGCATCCCCAGGCAGCCGAGGGGACATGCTGGAAGAGAACAGCCATCCACAGGGCTGTCCAGGGACAAGATGTGGTGACACGAGCCCATGGCATCCACCACGGTGCAGGTCCTGCTCAGCCTGCGCTGCCCTCCTGATGGCTTTGGCTTCAGCCCCTGATCCCAAGCAGCAAGATGGGGTTTTCCTGTCTTTCCCAGACACCTCTGGATGCTGGTGGGGAATTTCCACCTTGGCCCTAGGTCAGCCTGGGGCGTTATTTTATTTGACCCCAATTTTTTTTTAAGAGCTGAACTAAATGGAGGGGAAGGTAAAAGCATTTCCCCTCTGCCCTGCCCTCCCTGCTGGAAGGTTAACACATCGACCATTTCCTGCCTGCGCAGATGGGGTACGCCTGGAGTTTGTCAACTCAAATTCAAATTAACTCTCAATTCAGTGGCTTCGTGTGGGGCCCCGGGGGCAGGTGGGGTGAGCAGCAGCTACAGATGTGGGCAGGCAGGGAGAAAGGCAAGGGGCAGCATGGAGCTGCCAGCTGGCCCTGGGGAACTCCTCCTGTAAAAATCCAAAGGAGGGAAAGAAAGGAAAAAAAGCATGAAAAAAAGAATGAGGAGAGGAGAAGGGAAGNAGGAAAGGAAAGGAAAGGAAAGGAAAGGAAAGGAAAGGAAAGGAAAGGAAAGGAAAGGAAAGGAAAGGAAAGGAAAGGAAAGGAAAGGAAAGGAAAGGAAAGGAAAGGAAAGGAAAGGAAAGGAAAGGAAAGGAAAGGAAAGGAAAGGAAAGGAAAGGAAAGGAAAGGAAAGGAAAGGAAAGGAAAGGAAAGGAAAGGAAAGGAAAGGAAAGGAAAGGAAAGGAAAGGAAAGGAAAGGAAAGGAAAGGAAAGGAAAGGAAAGGAAAGGAAAGGAAAGGAAAGGAAAGGAAAGGAAAGGAAAGGAAAGGAAAGGAAAGGAAAGGAAAGGAAAGGAAGCAGGAAAACCTGAGCTTCCTAGGCTAGAAGGAACTCTTCTGAGGAGCTAATCTGTCCTCCCATGTGCTCTAAATCATTGAAATAGAAATGAGCAAACATGGGCAAAAAAAAAAAGTCCCCTGAATATTTGCTTGTCTAGAAGAATGAATTTGCTTGGTCTGGGCTGTGCCCTCTCCTGTGTTTGCTTTCTGCAAATATCCAGCCCTCGGGTTTTACCTGCGCAGACATCCGAGGAGCGCCAGTTGCAATCTTGTGCACACAAATTAGTGCAGAGATGAATTGGCTGTTTCCAAAGGCCAGGCGGGAACTGGACCCGGCAAACTGCCCCGAGCAGCCATCCTGCTGTCACGGGCTGCCGGGGACCAGCCTCACAGTGACTGTTTTTAGAAAAATGACAGATTTTAACAGCATGTTAAATAATTGTGACTTGCCATTCACATCTGTGGAGTATGCAATCCACTTCCAGACATGCCCTAGGCAGAAAAATGGGAGGATAGGTTTCCTTTGTGTGAAGTTTTGACTTTACTCCACCACATGAGAGTGTGAAAAGTGGCTGATGTAGCGGTATGTGCTTGTGTACAGGCACGTTGGAGAGGGATGCATAGAGCTCTGCATGTTTGCAGGGCTCGTACGTGTGGCTATGACCTGGTTTATGGTTTTATAAGGTCAGAGGATCCTTTGTCACCCTCCAGGCTGCTCTAGAGGGAAACCTCTGCCCAGCTGTGGCCAGATGTGGGAGCCAAGTGGTATCTGCTTCTGCTAAGCCCTTCTGCTCTTCTCCTGAAGCGCTCTCCCTGATTCTGTTTGCAACCCCTCCCCCCTCCTCCAAGTCTCCAAAACTCCTGCTCAGTTGGCCCAGTCAGGCTTCTGTCTCAATCCTGGCCCGGTGGCTTGATGTAGATGTTGTACTGTGGTGCTGGGCAAAACAGAAATTGTCATCCAGCCCTGCATGGCTGGCACTGTCCTACTGAGAACATGGGATATGGGACATGCTCCTGGTGACCCTGAACAGCTGTGGGGGCTGAGGAGGATGTCCCTCCCAGCCGTACTTCTCCCAGTTCCCCGTAGATGGGAGCAGAGGTCTCCTTTTCGTCTGGCTTGGTGGGACAGAGCAGACCCTCTTTAAGCAGGGCATTTCTGTCCAGTGGAGGGACATGATGCATTGCACACATTTTTTATAAGAGTAGAAAGGAGGACCCTGGGAACTACTGACTTGTCAGACTCACCTCTGTGCCTGGGAAGATCATGGAACTGATCCTCCTAGAAGCTATTCTAAAGCACATGAAGGACAGGGAGGTGACTCAAGAAAGCCAGCATGGCTTCACTGAGAGCAAGTCCTGCCTGACCAACCTAGTGGCCTTCTATGATGGAATGACTGCAACAGTGGACAAGGGAAGAGCTACGGATGTCACCTACCTGGACTTCTGTAAGGCCTTTGACATGGTCCCCCACAACATCCTGCTCTCTCAGTTGGAGACATATGGATTTGATGGGTGGACTGTTTGGTGGATGAGGAATTGGTTGGATGGCGGCATCCAGAGGGTGGTGGTCAATGACCCAATGTCCAGATGGAGATCGGTGACAAGTGATGTTTCTCAGGGGTCCGTATTGGGACCAGTACTGTTTAATATCTTCATCAATGACATAGTACAGAGTCCTGCATGTGGCTCAGGGCAAACCTGGTATCAATACAGGCTGGGGGATGAAGGGATTGAGAGCAGCCCAGCAGACAAGGACTTGGGGATACAGGTGGAGGCAAAACTGGACATGAGCCAGCAATGTGCACTCACAGCCCAGAAAGCCAATTATACCCTGGGCTACACCAAAAGCAGCATGGCCAACAGGTTGAGGGAGGTGATTCTGCCCCTCTACTCTGCTGTGGTGAGACCCCATCTGGAGTACTGCGTGCATCTCTGGAGGCCTCAGCACACGAAAGACACGGAGCTGTTGGAGCAAGTCCAGAGGAGGGCTACAAAAATGATCAGAGGGCTGGAGCACCTCTCCTAGGAGGACAGATTGAGAGAGTTGGGGTTGTTCAGCCTGGAGAAAAGAAGGTTCCAGGGAAACCTATTACAGCCTTTCAGTACTTAAAGGGTGCTTGTAAGAAAGATGGGGACAAACTTTTTAGCAGGTACTGTAGCAATAGGATGAGGGGTAATGGTTTTAAACTAAAAGAGGGTAGATTCAGACTAGATATAAGGAAGACATTTTTTACAATGAGGGTGGTGAAACACCAGCACAGGTTGCCCAGAGAGGTGGTAGATGCCCCATCCCTGCAAACATTCAAGGTCAGGTCGGAGGGGGCTCTGGGCAACAGGATCTAGTTGAAGATGGCACTGCTCAGTGCTGGGGGTTGGACGAGACGACCTTTAAAGGTCCCTCCCAACTCAAACCATTCTATGATTCTATGATTCAATGCTTTGCAGTCCCATTTTCACTCACTGCTTTTAAGGTCTGTGAAGAAACCAAAAACTGGTTTGATGGTTGGCTCCTGCTGCAGTGGAGGATGCTGTGGGTGGATGGGTCTTTACTGGGGGGTGCTGCCTTGGAGCAGCACTGAGCTGTGATGGAGAGAGGCTACTGAGAGGTTTTGTGATCTCTCCCCAGAGAAAAGGGAGCCTACAAGGAATGAAGACCATCACCTCTGGGTATGGGACAACCAGTACAACATGTCCAGTGGGTCCCAGAGGTGCCCCTGCAGGGTGGGTTGATGTGTGCCCACTCTCCCTGGTGGTGCAAGCAGCATGGAGCCCCTTGCCCCAGTCAATGTCACCAGTAGTGCTGTGGGGTGACCTGAACCCACCTCCTGATATCCCCATCCCCATCAAAGCCGCAACGTGATTTATTTCTTCCACTCACCACCCCCTCATATTTTCTGCAATTCTTCTATGTAAATCGTGACACTGATTAATAACCCTTAGTGCTTTCCAGCTCCAAAGCACATTGCAAGTATTTCCTAATTAATCCTCGCAACACCCTCGTCAGGGAAGGCACTGTGCCACTGTCCTGACTTCCCAGGCTCGCAGCCTTCTGGCGGACAGAGGTGGAAGTGTTCATCTGCACATCGTTAGCCCCACGCTGCTGCCGCTTAATGAGTTTCCTTGCAGCAGAAAGGAGCGTCACAACAGCGTGGTTCGGAGCAGATGGAGCTCGCTCGCATGCCACTCCGAGAGGATGGAGTGCAGTGCAGTTTCCCAATTTGCTCTCTCTTTGTGGGTCTCGGGGCCAGGGGCAGGAGGATGGTGCCTGTAGGGTGCTCTCCCACCCCTGGACCAGAGGTCCTGAAGGTCCCAGGTGGCTGCAGCCCAGTGGGTGTAGCTGCAGCATCAGGGGACTTGAAGAAACAACTCTGCGTCCAACCTGGGAGCAGTCTGAAAGCAAGAAGGAGAAACCACACAGGCATGAAGAGTCAGTCAGGAGAGGGTTAACAGCCTTCTCATGGAGACATGCTCTGAATTGTCACCTCCTGGTAGATACTGCAATGGCCCAAGCCATGGGTGCTGCTATATCTCCTGGAAGATGGAGCCTGGGAAGGGGTTAAAATTTAGAGTTTTGTGTCTGCAAGCTAGAAGCAAGAAACAGATCATTTTTACCCAAAGCAATTTCCCAGGTAGATCGTTTTCCCACCTCCCCTCTGCTATTATGGCAGGTAATTGCGGCTGAATGACAAGTTCAATGCTCCTTTCTCGGTCCTGCTTTTCCTCCTGCTCTGTCTTGCAGCCAAGTCATGAAACTAGTTGCTGGAGATGTCAAGTCCCAAGGTACAGCCCTCGGCCTCCTCGCAGAGCGCAGCAGACGAAGGCAGGGGGGAGGATGGCTGTCTGGGACATTGGCCTGGGTGCCAGCATGCCCGATGGCTTGTTGTATCTCCTGCACCAAGCCCATAAGCTCTACACCTGCCTGCCACAGCCTCAGCTCCAGGCAAAGGCTATTTAGCTCCATTTTTTTTGGAAAAACAGGACTGGATGGTGGCTGTTCTCACCCGTGCCAGGTAGCACCTCTCCTGCCATGGAGCATAGGTCTCCGTGCTAAGCCCTTTGCTGTGCACCTTGACAGACCCAGCTCTTCATTTCCCTCCAGTGCTTCCCAGAGAGCTGGGGTGGCCCCCCCGCCTCCTGGCCCTCAGGCTCATTAAAGAGGCTCTTGTGGTGCCCTCTTGACACTTGTAACACAGGAGCACATGTCTTCAAAAAGCCAGGCCCTGGCGATATCCCCTGGGTCTGCCGCTGGCTTTCCTTCTCCTGCTCTTACAGCCCTCCCCAGGAGGGCTGTAAATTTGGCAGGAGCTGCATTATTTCCAGACCAACCCCGTCTCACGTTTCCCCTGCCACTAGCTTAAGCATCACTCCTTCCTGCTGGCCCCATACCTCCCCCCCTAGCCCCCACCTGCCCCCATTTCTGCCTGCTGCCCACCCTGCAGGTCTTGCTGGGCAGAACCAGGACCTTCAGCTGGCACGGGCACACTTGGCGATGGATTTGCGGGTACCCCTATGTGCCCACACCGCTCTCTGTGCACACAAACACACATACACACACTCTCACATATGAATCCAGAGACGTGCATGCACAGGTACGTCCACCACCCACCTCTTTGCATGCAATCTGGGTGTCTGGAGGATCTTCCCAGTGCATCCCAGGGTTTTGGATGCTTTGGTGCCAGAGCTGAAAATCACCTGCCTCTCTGGTCCCTCTTGAGGAGGGAAACCTGCTCACAAGCACCATAAGCATGAGACTCGGACCTGTCCCATGAGCAGGGACCTTGGCTTCACATGGCCCACGTGAGCTGGGATCCTCTGAGACCTCTGTGCTGTGGTGCCTCATCTCTCCCATGGTCATCATGGAGGCTTGGGGAATGCTCCATGTCCAGGCCCTGTATGGGAGACAGAGATGTAGCAGAACTCATATCATCCTCTCTCTACCCCCAAAAGTGGCCAGAAAAATCACTGCAGCTCACTGCTGGGGGTGTGACTCAAAACACAGTGTGTCCCCTTCCGGAGGGTCCTGCAGCATCCTTCCCTGTGTCACTCCTGGATACCTTGTCCTCCCCATCACTGCATGGGTATCAGCTTCACGGGGCCTTTCCTACCTCGGAACATGGTGCGAGCAGTGCTGCAAGCAGGAGCCTTTTCATCTTGCCCCCATTTTGGAAGATTTTTGGAGGAAAGTAGAAGAGTTCCTTCCTCCTTGTACCCACCGGCTTCTCAGTGTCTAGCCTTGTTTGGAGGATCTCAAAGGCTCGTTATTTGTTAACCCCACCAGAGAGTTTCCTAGCAATTAATTTTTAATGGATTGCAAAATTCTCCGCCCAACCCTGCTTTCTTCAGAGCAAGCCTCCAAAGCCGCTGCTCACCCTCTTGATGTTTCTAATCATTATCTCCTACATTCCTTTAGCTGTTTTAGAAACCAAGGCTGGGGAAGAAATTGGAAAGTGTTATTATTTCATTTGGGTTAAACTGTATCGCTTCAAGTTTCGCTCCCCCTGGGCACGATCATCAGCATATCTGATCAGCAAACATCTGCCTAAGCCACCCGCTCACGCCTCCCGGGAAACTCGGGGGAGAGAAAAAAAACCTGAGACGAAGCCACTGACGTCACCTTCCGCCTTTTGCTCTTTCCCCCCTGAGTTTTATTTCTAAGGGACATTTGCATAGAAAGAGAATCTTTGTTTCTGAAGGTTTTGCCAGCTCCCGCTACAAATTCCAGATTCCCCCCATCTGGAAGCTTAATCCTTTCCCTGTGGTCGCTGCGGAAATTGGAGCTGCATGCCAGCGTGGTCCCTGCCTCCCTCAGCCCCTTCCCACCACCCAAAGGTCCACCAGCCTCATGGGTGCACCATATCACCCTCAAAATCAGGCAGCAAAGGAGCTTGGGTCACCAATTTGGGATGCCTGTGGTGGAAACGTGTGCTGGCGCCGCAGTCGCGGTGTGCCACCTGACCCATCCCGTGCCTCAGTTTCCCTGGGCAGGGCTATGCGGGTGCATATCGTCTTCAGAGAGCATTTATGCAGATTAATTACGACCCATAAAAATTCTTGTAACACGTGAAGAATGACACTGATGCATAAACAACGAGCGTAATTTGTACAGTGCTCAAAGGGAATGAGGTGCTAAATTAGTTATACAGCAAACACGGCCATAACAATACATCAAATATTGCTGGCGCAGGGACCAGCTCAGCTACGGCACATCGCAACCCACCTCCCATGCAGCCTGGAAAGCCCCTGGACACCCAGCGACCTTCTCCTACTGCCTCTGCTGCCTGCCCCCCAACAGACCTGCTGACTTTATTGGCTAAAAGGAGATTTTTACGACTCAGCTGGTTAAAACATGTCTGTTTTTTTTCGTGGGCGTTTCCCCCTTTTCCCAAATCATGTATGAATTTATTCTACTGTTTTTTTTTCTCAAGATGAAAAAGAAGGAGATGGGGGACAGACTTTCAAAGAACACTCTTTGGTAAAAATATCCATTTGTTCCGTTAAAAAAATAAGGCAGTTTTACAGTTAGCTCTCCTCCAATGGAAATTTTTAAACAAAACAAAATTTTCCCAGGGAAATAATCTCTTTTTCTCAGTTGTGAAAAAGGCATATTTTATCCCCTCCACTCCTAAAAATAATATTGAGATGAAAAACATCTTGTGGAGTTGCAAGAGCTCTCAACCTCTGTGGTCAGTGCCGTGCAGAGGGAGGGAAGCAACAAGAGCATCTTCCCTTGGGGAACGCTGCTGTAAGAGAGATAACTGTAAGGATAAATCCCGAGGGATGGCTGTTTTTTTCTGAAATCCGGGGCCTGCAATGTCACCTCCTTGAAACCAGCGTGGGCAGAGGATGCTGCACTGGCGGCTGTGTGTCGGGGTACGTCGCATCAGTCAAAACGCACGGAGCAAAACCTGCCCTGCGGTGCAGGAGGGGCAGGCAGGGCATTTCCTTGGGCTGCACCATCCAAACCCATCCCACCACCTTCAAAACTCACACCCTGGAAATTAGGAGGATGCTCCAGCTCCTGGCATTTGCAGCATTACCTGGGAAGAAAAAACGCCTCTGGTCTTGACCCATGAGCAAGCCTCCAGAACAGGAGAGAAGTGCAATTTCTTTACTGGGTTTTATAATTGATCTGAAGTCATAGGAAGCAATTAATATGGAGCCCCATGGTATTGCTTCAAAGCAAGGCTGGATTTTAAACCTCATAACAGCTAAAACCAAGAAAAGGGATCCAGTGGAAATTGTGTTTTGAATGAATGAGTCTCCTCCTGCAGCATTTGCAAGTGCAGCTGGTTTTCAGACGGATTTTTTTTTCTTCTTTCTGTTGAAAATGCCAAACTGTTGAAAGCAAAACAGCTTGTGAAAATGCGTGTATTGTGAGGAAACTTCATTCTCACAGAAAGAAAAAGGGAGGAAGTGGTCAAAACATCAAAATGCTTGTGCATAATACACTGTAATGTATATAAAATAATTTAATAGTAATGGGTAATTAAAATCAGGACAAAACATTTTGATTTCATCCAACTGTGCAGGGTTGAGTGACTCAAAATGATTAAATTCCAGTTCACAGGGAAAACTCTGCCTTTGTTTTGTTCCATTTTGGAACGAGGACTGTTTTGAAACACTGGACTCTCCCAAGGAGCAAACTCCGTATTTCCTCCCAGCAATAGCTGCTGGAGGAGGCGGGCTGGTCTGATGGAACGGGGGTCCCCTACAGGGAGCTGGGCAAGAGCTGGGGTGAATTCCTGCAGGAAAACCAGGTATGGGACTGACCTTCAGCACAGCAGAAACCCATCCTGGGGGAAGGGTGAGGAGCCGAGGTGGGCTGGGCTCCGGGGACGACTTCAGTGGTGTGCACTGAAAATGCAGCCTCCTGGGACCTGTGTTAGCTGTGACATCTCCAGTGACATCTCCAAGAGCAGTGGTTCCTGCTGGGAAACCAGCTGGGTAGAAGCACATGTGCGGTTCAGGGAGACAAACGCAGAGCAGGGTCTTTTAGCAGGGCAAAACCACCTCCTTCCTCTGCTGGTCTGAGCATCCCCGCTGCTCCTCGGGTGCTCTGCTCTCCACCATCCACAGCCTGTCGCTGGTCTGGAGGCCACAGCTCTGGCTTATCACTGATTCCCCCCGACACCCTGTTTTTCAGGGACCGTTTTATGAAAGCAAAGACAATCTGCAGTGCTGGTGACACAAGCAAGGATGGGGAATTAAAACCATGTTCATCTCCCGCCTCCTTTCTTAAGCGCTGCTGGCAAGTCACGAGTGAATCAGAGATAGCGAGCGACTATCTTTCTCTGAGCACAGCCAAGGGAAGATAGGACTGCTTATTGTGATTAATTAGTCATTAATTCATTTTACATTAAAAGAAGTATTACTTTCTGTTTCCTCATTATGGGCTTTTTTTTCTGTTTGTTGTTTGAGAGCAGCAATGAATACATTTAGGCAAATGGGTTTCAAAGTGTCATTGTGAAATGGGAACTTGAGACTTGCAAATGTGACTTTCATTTCAGTTGTCTTTTTCTTTTTTTTTTGGCTTTCCCTTCACCCCTGATTAAAGTATTTGCCATCCTTGACACGAATTCATGAATAGTTTCAGTTGTCTCAAAACTGCATTTTTTTTGGCCAGTAAACTCTCCATCTAGAAAACTCACTTCACGTGGTCCTGTAAATAACGTCACCTGCCCTTGGGCTGGCTGCCTTGAGGGTGTGCTGCAACTGGTAGATCAAGAAGAGGGATGCGGACACAGAAACATTGATGCTCATGGGCTGCTTCATGGATGGGGCATAGGAAGCTGCGGACACAACTTCACATCACACGGCCTGGGGTCATTTTATTATCACTCACTGGATAACATGGGAGAGCCTGTTACTTGGGAAAAAGTCTTCTCCCACCCATTTTAAGAGAAGTTTTGAGATCCTTGCATCCTAACAGGAGCCTTCAGCCACTGAAAAGAGGGCATCCTTCTCTTCATCAGGCAGCTGGAAACATCTGCAAACTCTCAAAATCACAATCTCATTTGCAGCAGCTAAACAATCATTTAAGGGGTGAAAGCTCACTCTTTCAGGGGAAAGAGGGGGTTTGGCTGGTAGTCCCTGTGCCAGCCCTCTTATGACTAAATGCTGTCTCAAAGCCTTCCTCCATCAGTGTTTTCACTTACATGGCCAGTTTAGATCACTTTTCCTCTGGTGGTAGGAGGATGGGATTTGCATGTCCAAATTCAGAAGTCTCCAGCCCAGCTGTCTCCACCTGAGCTGGTGGTTAACGACTTCCCTTATTGCTGGTGAGACAAAATGTTTTTTTCTGGGGGGATGAGCTTTTCTGCTGCACCATCTCCAAAATACACGGTCCGGGAGGAGCCAGGGCCTCCCCATATCTTGCTGTGTAGCGTGGCAGGACTGCCCTGGAGAAGGTGGAGACCTGAAGTGAGCTGGTGGCAGCCCCAGAACGAAGGCAAGGATGCTCCTGGCTCCATGCCCTCCCTCCCAGTCTCCCCATGCCCCACTCACACCTTGTGCTTCCCCCTCAGCGGCCGGTGGTGCCCACCCCCGGTGTCCCTTTGTTTGGCTCTCCTGTTACTTTTTATTGCTCTTCACATCCACTGCGATTTATTTGTGTCTGAATGTGATAAACTCCACATTTTGGCTTTTTTTTTTTTTTTTTTGAAAGCCAAATATTTGTGGAAAGTAATACTTAGCCAGACTCATATTCCATCCTTAACACAAATCTAATCCAGATACAAGCCAAACAGCAGGACAACAACTGCTCTTAATAGTCACCGTGTTTCTAGCATCGTAGCTTTCATTGAAGAGAGAAGCCATCAGCTTTTTAATGGCTTCAGGATTCCCCATCCCTGCTGCCAGGCCCACCCCGGGCTCCCCAGCCTGCCTTCCCCCTGGCAGGCACAACTCCGACCCCTAAAACCCCAATCTTTGCTCCTTGCCGCTCCAGCCTGGCCTTTCTTAACCCAGGCTGTCGAAGAAGAAGCCGAACTGTCTTTGTGGGAGTGTGCACAGATGATCAGTGATTGAGGTGACCGCGTTTTCAAAGCGGATTTAGTCTATTAATTGAATTTAGCCTATTAATTAATTTTGATTTGGTCTATTAATTTTCAGGCCTGGCTCGGATAATCTCTTTGTTATCCCCCTTGTTCTCTCTGAAGGTTTCCTTTTACATTTGTCTACCAAGCTCCAGCAATGCTCCTGGGCTAAGCAGTGCAAATGCAATTTATGATTCCAAACACTTCTTTGTGGAGCTTGTAAACCGGTGCTAATCCACAGAGATGATTAACAAAGTGTGTCTGCTTCATCAGGGGGTTTGGAAGGGCATTGATGGAGGGGCAGCTCCTGGGTCTTGCCTTCGTGTTTGAACCATTTCTGGATCTCTCTAGTCCAATCCAAACCACTGAGGGAGGACACGGTTGGAGCAGATTGGTGCACCAGATAGGGTTGACAGAGGGTTGCCTGTCCTCCAGCAGAGAAGAAGGAAGAGGTTACAGAGGTATTGCAATGCCAAGATACTTCCCCGGCTTCCTGCACCCCCCACCCCCAACAAGCCTTTCTGTCTCCAAGGAGCCCCACCATGTGAATAAGTCTTGTTTTTTAATAAAAGGATATCTAGAAGCTACCTCCAGCTCCTTTCCTTGATGGCCACTTGCTGGTCTTCTCCTGAGATTGAGCTGAGCTCTGCTCCAAAGTCAGGAGCAGTCATCAAGGATGATCAAAGGTGTGGAACAGTCTCCTCCTGACAAATGCATGAATAGCTTTGCTTGCTTATGGTCCAGAAAAGAGGTGACTGAAGAGTACATGGTAGAAAACATGGGAAGGTGGTAGGAAGCAATGTGAGAAACAGAAGATGCAACAGATTGCTAGCAGGTGTTAAGAGTAAGCCAAAGGAGGTGGCTCCCCTTGCAAGGTGTGATAGACCTGTGGAACTGGTTACTGCAATGTGGTGTGGATCCTAAAAGTTTGCATGGGTTTAAGGAGAGACTAGAGAAATTCACAGAAGAAAAAGCTCTTCAAGGTCTGTAACTAAATACATAGAAACAACCTGCAGCTCAGGATGGCTCCTAGCTAAGTGGGGTGGGGAGGGTGCTGGGAGGATTTATTATGACACACTTGCCTTGATTTTACAGGCTTCCTGGGACATGGGGGAAATGAGTGCTTGGTCCTACCCAGCTTGCCCCTAGCCCCATATTAAGGCTGTGTCCCCTGTACTGAAGTAGCTAGCTGGAGCCACGGTAGTGTGGACACACTGGAACTGACATCCACCAAGCACTGATTCTCTCTGCATGCACTGCTGGGTATGAGAGCCACGCTTAGGGGGACTGGCTTGAGATATCTGCTGGTTCTGGGCTCCAGCACCGTGATCCCTCCTGTGCCTGATCCCTTCAGGCTGCATGAACAGGATCCAGAGCTTTACTACTGCACAGGAGCTTCCCTTGTGGGGATCCCACTTCTCCTGAGTGGGATCTGAGGGGTCCTAGCACAGGCAGAGTACAGCCTGCTGTGGGCTCGTGCGAAGGTGTGGATTCAGTGCTGCAATGGGACCTGTTCCCACCAGACCCCATCTGCTTTGGATCTGCCCTGGAGTGCCTGTCCACGGGCTGTGGACTGGCACTCAGCTGTGTTTGCAGGCTGTGTTTTGGATGGGTGAGGGAGGAGGAGAGGCAGTCTCACCTACCTGTTTCATGCATGAATTTCCCAGCCTGAGGCTTTGCCAGCTCTGGCATGTTCAATGGACCACAGCTTCTCCTGAGCTCGTCTCCTCCCACACCTGCTGCCTGGGCGCACTTCCCTGTCACTCCTGTGCTTTCCAGACAGCACCTCGCAACCCTTCCTGCCTCTCTACCCAACACCTTCCTTCACTGCCAGCCTCTTGAATGATCCAATTTAGCCACCACCAAACACTTGAACACTCATGTGCTCTGTGATTTACAAAGCACATTGCCTCCAGTGAATTCCTTGCCTGATGTTTTCAGAGATATTTTGGGTAGAAAAGCAGCTATACATCACAGAGCAGTTGCTTTTTTTTCTCCTCCTTTTTAGGTTTCAGAGGATTGAGGGATTTCTGAGAGATCCTTGAACCAGCTACAAGTGTTTTGAGCTGAGAAGATGAACTGGACTCAGAGCCCTGAACATGAGGTCTCTGCATATTCATAGGAGAAGTTAAATTCCAGTTCCAGGGGCCTTTCTCATCTTGCTTGGGACTGTAAGCAATGAGCTAGCACAGTAGCACAAAATGATTTAATGCCCTGAGCAGGAGAAAAACAGGCTGTCCCCTTTGTGTGCCCAGAAATCCACTGGGGAGCATGCAGACATCATCCTGTGAGTCTCTGAGAAAGAGTGCTGAGCTCTTCCTCAGCTCATGAAGATCCAGTTGCAGTTGTGCAGCCCCTCCTCTTCCTCCTTCCATCATGCGTGACCTGGAGCATGCAGATGCTTGGTGTTTGCGTGCATCCTGCAGCAGCTCCTTGGCTGAGACCTGGTGCACTCATTTCACCAGGAGGGGCACAAGCCGCTCAGCCGCTGCTGTCCCTGCGGTCCATGGCTGGGGTAGGAGTGGTGCTGCACAAAAGCAAAATGGCAATTGAGCAATGGTCTCTCTGCTCTTGGGGGTTTTCATCTCCCCATCTCTTTGGCTGCAGCACAGTCGGGGCTCTGGCAGCAGGGAGATCTGGCAGCCAGAGAGACTGCAGCCTGGAAGGGATCTCAGCATCAGGCTTTGGCTACCCTTATCCCCTAGGACAGGTGGCTTGCTGGCCTCTCCCTGAGCTTGGAAGAGGACAAGCACAGCATTTTCATGGTTTTCCTGAGTCTGGATGGGGAAATATCAGAGCACAGCTCTCCACCGTGCAGGAAGCCCATGTGTTGGGCTATGGAGGGGGTGGGGGATGGCTTTTATCCGGATGCGTCCCTGTCTTTTCCTTGGAAATGGAATGGAAAGACGGAGGTTTTGCTCTGCCCTTCTTCACATCTCTCCCTGGAGGTTGCTGTGGGTGAAATCACAGAATCACAGAATCATAGGGTTGGAAGGGACCTCTGGAGATCATCTAGTCCAACCCCCCTGCCAGAGCAGGGTCACCCAGAGCAGGTTGCACAGGAACGCGTCCAGGAGGGTTTTGAATGTCTCCAGAGATGGAGACTCCACCTCCTCTCTGGGCAGCCTGTTCCAGTGCTCTGCCACCCTCAAAGTACAGAAGTTCCTCCTCGTGTTTAGGAGGAACTTCCTACACTCAAGTTTGTACCCATTACACGCAAATACATGCACAGGGGTGACAGCCAGGCTGGCTGCTGCAAGGGGGTGGTAGGACTGGGTGGAACCTCACCAGGGGCTGAAATCTCAGCATACACTCCAAGCCTTGAGAAGGAGAACCTCATGTTTTAGCCTGACGGGCCTTGCACAGCAGGAAGTGTCATGCACCTCTCTGGGGTGGTGAGATGAAGATTTGGCAGCTGGGGTTCCCAGGGAGATGCTGTGCCTCCCATCCTCCCACAGCTAGAGTGAGATGCCTCGGTGTCTACCTGCATCCCTCCTGCAGGGATGCCCTCGCGGGAGCCATCCTCTCCCCAGGCTCCCCTGTTGCTCTGCCCAAGCACACACTGTGCAGCCCTGAGCTGTCCGTGGATGTGGCGGAGACCCTGCAGAAAAGCAAAGAGGCTGGAAGGATGTGCTCATCACGCTCTTTTCTACAGACCTGCTCAGCCATATGCAAGTCCAGGTGCCTCGAAGCATCATATCTGGGTGTCTAAACCTTCTTGGTGGCTGGAGAGGTCCAGGAGCAGGAGGCTGGAGACACCGCGGGGCTGATGCTGAAGGAGTGAGAGGGAGCGTGTCACACTGAAGAGGGCTGGTGACAATTAGTTCCAACCACAGCAAACTGTAATCACGGAATTGTTCAGGAATAATTATGCCTTGATAACAACATTACACTTTCTATTTCCTTTATTGCTGTTCTTGTTAAATATAATTACCATGCAAATTGCACAGCGTAAGCAAGCCCAGGTGATTAACAGGGCCATGGGGGCCTTGGGAGCAGACTGAGGTGACTGCAAGTACATATCTCTCTGCTTGCTTAGTTGTCTGTCCAGATTTGCACTTGGGAGAAGTCCTCATGTGATCAGAGACTGTAAAGTGAGCTCAGCTCAGAGAAGGTAGGAAGGACTGTCACAGGGAGACCAAGACACAGACGGCTGCAAGCTCACCAGCTATCTGCCAGCAGATCTGGGGCAGGCGTTGCTATGAAGACCTCTAGATGCAGTGTGGGACAAACTGGGGTCTGTCTTCTCGTAGCTGACCTTCAGGAACTGCTCTGCACACGAGTGCCCTGGAGTGAGAGGCTCACCCATCATCCGGTAACCCTGGCCACTTCACTACCCATCC
The DNA here is from genome assembly GCA_013398915.1 of Dromas ardeola. Taxonomy (NCBI): domain Eukaryota; kingdom Metazoa; phylum Chordata; class Aves; order Charadriiformes; family Dromadidae; genus Dromas; species Dromas ardeola. The sequence continues at coordinate 632,637 of VYZM01003738.1, read as the reverse complement.
CACACCCTTCATCGTGGTCTCTGGTCACTTTCTAAGCTTTGCGTGATGCTACAGCTTGTGGTTAATCAGCATCACTCTTCCAGCTCTCACCGTACAACTACCTGCACAGGTAGGAACTAGAAGATGTTCTTTTCTTTCTTCCTTCCTCTCTCATTGAAGGACATGAACGGGAAGGCAGAGGAGGATCTGTTAAGCATAATGAAGTGGAGGAGTATGACAGAAACTGCTGAACAGAGTTCCCTGGGGAGGGCTGGGAGCATTATCACCTGAGTCAGTGAAAAAGCTGCCGAACAAGCTGGCAGCATGGAAGGACAATCTCACAGACGCCCTATGGGACAAGGACGGTGCCTCTCTGCAAGGGCTGGGAGTTGGGATGCTCAGCTCTGGGGACTTGTGTGGGGTTAGCCTTCCACATGGTCTCCTGACACCTTCTTGTCTGCCCTCTCTGGAGGTCAATGGACACAGTGTCTCCCCTACGCCCTCCACTTCTGTTCAACCCCAAGGTCTCTAAATCATATTGTTGAGTCTCGGTACCCCAACTATGTCTCATAGCTGCAAAACAGCCTCTTGACTTGGGACATCATGTCTCTACTGGACTGGGACCTGGCAGTGGCTCGCTGCTGCAGGTGTCCTTGGCTCTGCTACAAAGCTGGGACTGAAAACCAGAGGCCTTGCCCAGGGATCATCCCAGGGCTGCAGATGGGGCAAGGACAGAGTGGGAGGCAACCTGCTTTTCCCCTTCTCCTCTGAGCCACCTCTTTTCTCTGTGCCTGCCTTTACCAAGCTGAAAACAACAGGTCAAGAGTACTTACCTGCTGCGCTTCCTGGTGTGGCCATAAGACCTAGCTAATTATAGGGCTCTCAGCTCCCCAAATGAAATTCTCTTTCTATAGATACATGCATACATACATATGTGCACCAAGTTTATTATTATTACCATGCCAGACAATCCTTCTTCATTAGAGCCTGGAATTTGCTTTCGATGCTTTCAGTTAGATCTTGAACGTTATTTAAACACAGTGAGTTTGGGAGAGTTTTTGTTATTTTTAATGCAGACCAGATTTTGCTGGGATAAGAGAATGAAATTGCTCTTCGTCCAGACCAACTAGCTGCCTCCCTGGCTTCAGGAACCAGGAGGGTTCTCATCGCCCAATTCAGCCCGCAGTCCCTTTGAAATCACAGACAGGTTGCCCCTTTCCTGGAATCCCCCTTTCCACCTGCGCCATGGCTCAAGGGTCTGCGCAGACCATGCTGGCACGCTGAAGGCTCTCCCGAGTTTGGGACGAGCATCGAGCGGGTGCCTGTAGCTCCCTCATCTTCCCCGTGCGTCACAGCACTTGAGGACGTTAGGAGGACATCTGGCGTGCCCGGGCGCGTGACGGGGAAGGAGCCCCCGTGCTCAGCACGGCTGGGGCTGTGTGTCTGCTTTCAGGCGCCTTTGAACACCCGGCTCTGCTACGTGGTACGTCCCCAGCTGCAGCCCCGTGCTGGGACCCCTGTCTCTCCAGGACCCCATATGTCAGAGGCAAGACATCTCATCTCGGGTCCCCCCACCCAGCTGGGTCTCGTATGTGGGTCCTGGAGGAGGGAGAGACCACGGCCCTTTGCCCGGAACGTGTGAGCTCCAGGCGAAGGAGGGAGGGAGTTGTCTGAGATTCACACGCCGCAGGGACGGGGCCGTGTCCAAGCGGTCCCGGCTGTGCAATTGTGGGAAAGACAGGCACAGACTGCTTTTGTGAGCAGTCCCAGTGCACCTAAAATGAGTTTTGTGGGAAAAAAAAATAATTTTGATGAAGATAGAAGGTCCTCTGGATGATGTTCTTTTTAAATGTCCTTTTGGGGGGATAGGAAGGAAGGAAGGAAGGAAGGAAGGAAGGAAGGAAGGAAGGAAGGAAGGAAGGAAGGAGGGAAGGAAGGGAGGGAGGAAGGGAGGAAGGAAGGAACAAAAGAAGGAAGGAAAGAGAGAGAGAAAGAAAGAGAAAAAGAGAGTGAAAGAGAGAGAGAGAGATACTCTTCAAATTTTCTTCAGTGGCTGAAAAACAGACACAAGTTGGGTATCAGAACAGCATTTCTTCCAGAAAGTGAAAAAACCAAAGTTTCTGTATGAGATCTGTCTGGTGTTGAATCACTCAGTGGTAGAGGTGGGAGCAAACCACCAACTTGCAGAGATGCCCAGGTGTGTGCGAGAGTGACTGAAGCTGAAATAAAATTTTGGCACTAGAACAAACATGCATAAATGGGCCATGAATAAATATAAGCTGGAGATGAGAGGAAACTACCCAACCAACAAGAGTCCTGGAACTGCCTTCTGCAAAGCAGTGATGGGGAGAGAGAGATTAAAGAAAGCACAGGGAGGGCCCCAAGACTGAATGAGCACTTTGCCTTATTTTTTGATAAGACCAGTGCTGCTGCTACTCCTGGGAGCAAAGGCATGAAGCGTAATTAGAAATGAGGGTATGGAAATTATCGCAGCCAGTCGGGAAGCAAAGCTTGATGAGCCCAACCCTCTTGAGCTTCGTGGGGTCGGGCAATCTCTATCCCAGGGAACTGGCAGGTCACCTAGTGGGAATTCAAGCATCTCCCAGGGCATGGTGTGATGTGATTAAACTGGCTATAGTCATGCTGAGTCCGGAAACTCAAAGCCATTTCCTATCCATGGGTGCAGGAGGCTCTGAGGGGCTGCTGTCATTGTGGGCCAGGCAGGGGATGCTAGTACGACTGGAGGTACAGCCCTGGAAAGCCGGTGCGACTCACAGTGGGATTTTTTTGCAGTATAACCAGACCTGTGTTAGACCCCGGATTCTGCAGAGTGAGACGTGTCCTCAGCAGTCCCCCACGGCACGGTGAAGGGGGAGATGCTCCTCCACCTTTGCCTTCCAAACCACTGCCTCCCTTGGCATCATCAGTCGAGAGAGCTGCCATCCACTTGAGGCTCTCTCCTTCTTCTTGTCCTGATTATTATGATCATTACTGTCTCATTTCGAGCTGTAAATCAGAAATATTGTGCCTCGTATTTTTCCTCCCTGGGGAATGCATAACTAGGGGTGAGATTGGCTCTGAAGTTCAGTGCTGTTCTGTTGAAAAACTGCCTCGACAAATCGAAACTGTCTCACTTTTTAGAAGAAGTTTTGATTGGAATCAATCTTTCTTTTTTTTTATGAGCATAAAAAGGGAGTAGTTAAAAGTAAGATTTATTCCAAATTCATCTTATCAGCTCTGAGACATTCAATTTTGTAATCAATTCCCACAGGGGCTCCACCAAGAAGCCCATATTCAGAATCAATCTTGTATTTCATTAGGTTATTTCTGGTGTTAAAAAATAAGATTGATTCTTACTTTATGTTATAGCGCTACAGCAATTTATTTTTTAATGATATGAGGTAAGAATCAATCTCTGGCTTCTTCTTCCTCTTTTCTTTTTTTTTCTCTTTNTTTTTTTTTTTCTTTTTTTTTTTTTTTATCCTGCTTTTCCTACATTGGTTTCGTTAGAGCCAAGAGAATTTAGCAAGTTCTGAAGGATTTTCAAATTATTCTTGTGCAAATTTAGACCCTGGTATTGCCAGTCTGCTGCTCAGGGGATCTGCAGAGCACCAAGAGGCCTAATGGAAGGCAAAATCTGCCCTGTCCTGGGATTTTGGTAGCACACTCCAGAAAGCTGCTGCAGGCATCATTTCCCACTCGCCCAAAGCCATTCATGCCAGAGTGCAAAGTGCAGATTTTGCACATGTTTTGCAGTGGTGTGAAGTCTCCAAGTTTCAGGTTCCTCGGTCCCAGCAGGGCATCACCCTTTGTGTGGGTGGAATTTTGCTGGGATCTACAAATGTGCCCTCTCTAGCTCATCCCCATTTTATCAGACAGGGCATACAGAATACCCAACTGCCTTCTGGCCCATGTCCTGCTCTCCAGCCCCTGGCAGCTGGCATCCTGACCTCCCCAGACTCCCACACTACGTCCAGCATCACCAGCAGCAAGTTTCTTACCTTCCTCCCGCAGGGAGTCCCCCACTGCTGGACAGCAGTGGATGAGCCTCCGAGATCCCCATCTGGGCAGCAACCAGCGAGGACAGAGGGAAGTGGCCACAGGCATCCTGATCTCCCACACTGGGAGGCAGAGGGAGACCTCATCCCACTTGGTCCCTGCCTGCCTCTTATTGCCAGCCTGAGCAGAGACGTGTATCTCAGCCCACACTGATGATGACGGATGCTGCTGTTGTCTTCTGTGAGAGGAGCTGGGAGAGGTCTTCTGGCCAGAGAAAACCTCTGGCAGGGCTCTGCCACCCACCTTGCACTCCAGGCAGAATCTTTGGGAGGAGTTTTGAGCCCTGTCTGCTCCCAACATCCTACTCTTTGTCCAGTGACACTGGTTGTTATCATTCTTGTAATCACAATGACAATAATTATCCATGACTAAATTAATCCTTAACAATTTATAATGAGTTCTGATTTATCACAAATGATTCAGAAGTTACTCAAGCAAGCAAAGGTGCTTTTTGCTTGCAGCACCGTAACTTGGATGTCACTTTGCTGGTATTTGCCTGGCTATTCTCAAGATATTTTGATTTAGGTAGTGGAACTGTTTGAAGGCTCAGCATTCCCCTTTTTTCCTTCTTTTTTCCTTTATGCCTAGAAACAAACCACAGGTTTCCAGAAATGAGGGCAATAAACTGCTGGAGTAACTGACCTGGGAGGCAGCCCATGGGGGGGTTGAATTCTAAAGCTCAAGAAAGTTGACCTCACCGAGTCTTGCTGTCCCTGATGGATTGAGGCACCCAGGGCAGCCAGCCTTCATCCTCCCAGGGTACAGAATCTGTCCCTGTGTTGTGCAGCTATGACTGACAGAGAGCAAGGGCCGGGCTCTCTTCCTTGCTATGTGGGAGTTACTGGGGCAAGGCCTCCAAATTTTGCTAGTGGCTGTGGGGTCCTACCTGCTCTTTAATGTACCACTGGCCAGCTGGGCTTGCCAGAATGATGTTCCCCAGGCCTCATCCCTCTGCTTGTGTCATGGCCACCCCAGGGTTTGGAGGAGAAGCTGAACAGTGACAGCCAGAACAGAAAACCTTTCTCTGTCCCCGCCACCACTGGAGCTCTCTGCAATCCCTGCCAGAGCTCTCATTAACAAGATGTGACCCAAATCTCAACATCCAGCAGAAGTGAAAAGTTGTCTCAAGGTTTGTCTTACACCCAGAAGCAGAACAGCTTCCGCTCCCCAACCCCAGGTCCACATCCCCAGGTGAGCAGGTAGAGTTTCTGGGGTTGGTTATCTTTCATGTCCCAGGCTCAGTCTTAACCTTAGTAGAGGATTGAAGCCTTTTTCCTTCAAGCAAGTGACTGGGAAGCAGCAGAGTTTACTGGGACCTTTCCCCCTTCCTCTCTCCCAGCGTGACCAGCCCCCAAGTCAGCTCATGCAGTGGGCACACACTTCCAATGTGCTGAGCTACATGGCATGGCTGCAGTGGGAAGGGTGGAGGTGCGAGATTGTAGGTTGGAAGGGGTCCTTTCCAACAGGGAAAATGCTGCCAGGTTTCATCACATATCCTTGGAACGGGAACCTATCCTATGAAGCCCCCATAATCCAAGAGGAAATGTTTAGTGCGCCACTACACCACTTAGATGCACACAAGATGATGGGATTGGATGGGATCCACCCAAGGGTTCTGAGGGAGCTGGCAAAAGTCTCACCAAGCCACTCCTCATCATTTATCAGCAGTCCCGGCTAACTATGGAGGTTCTAGTTGACTGGAGACTAGCAAATGTGATACCCATCCACAAGAAGGGCTGCAAGGAGGATCAGGGGAACTACAGGCCTGTTAGTATGACCTCAGTGCCAACAAAGGTTGTGGAACAGATCATCTTGAGTGCCATCACGTGGCACATACAGGATAGCCAGGCGACCAGGCCCAGTCAGCATGGGTTCATCAACGGCAGATCGTGCTTGACTAACCTGATCTCCTTCTATGACAAGGTGACCTGTTTAGTGGATGGGGGAAAGGCTGTGGATGTTGTCTACCTAGTAAACCTTTGGTAAACCTTTTTACCCCATTTCCCACAGCATTCTCCTGGAGAAACTGTCTGGTCATGGCTTGGATCGGGGTCTGCTTTGCTGGGTTAAAAACTGGCTGGATGGCTGGGCCCAGAGAGTGGCAGGAAATGGAGTTAAATCCAGTTGGTGGCTGATCATGAGTGTTCCCCAAGGCTCAGTATTGGGGTCGGTTCTCTTTAATATCTTTATCAATGATCTGGACGAGGGGATTGAGTGCACCCTCAGTAACTTTGCAGATCACACTAAATTGGGTGGGAGTGTTTACCTGTTTGAGGGTAGGAAGGCTCTACAGAGGGATCTGGACAGGCTGGATTGATGGGCTGAGGCCAATGGTATGAGCTTCAACAAGGCCAAATGCCAGGTCCTGCACGTGGGTCACAACAACCCCATGCAGCGCTACAGGCTTGGGGCAGAGTGGCTGGAGGGCTGCCTGGTGGAAAAGGACCTGGGGCTGGTCGACTGACGGCTGAATACGAGCCAGCAGTGTGCCCAGGGGGCCAGGAAGGCCAACAGTATCCTGGCTTGTATCAGAAATACTGTGGCCAGCAGGACTAGGGAAGTGATTGTCCCCCTGTACTCAGCAGTGGTGAGGCAACACCTCAATTACTGTGTTCAGTTTTGGGCTCCTCATTACAAGAAAGACACTGAGGTGCTGGAGCGGGTCCAGAGAAGGGCAATGAAGCTGGTGAGGGGTCTGGAGAACAAGTCTTATGAGCAGCGGCTGAGGGAACTGAGGTTGTTCAGCCCGGAGAAAAGGAGGCTGAGGGGAGACCTTATCGTTCTCTACAACTACCTGAAAGGAGATTGTAGCAAGGTGGGGGTCAGTCTCTTCTCCCAGGTAACAAGCAATAGGACAAGAGGAAATGGCCTCAAGATGCGCCAGAGGAGGTTTAGGTTGGATATTAGGAAAAATTTCTTCACTGAAAGGGTTGTCAAGCATTGGAACAGGCTGTGCAGGGAAGTGGTGTAGTCACCATCCCTGGAGGTATTTAAAGACGGGTAGATGTAGTGCTGAGGGACATGGTTTAGTGGTTACTTGGCAGTGCTGGGTTAACAGTTGGACTTCATGATCTTAAAGGTCTCTTGGAACCCAAATGATTCTATGATTCTATGACTTCTGAAGCAGTATGGCAGGACCGGGAGATGCAGAGAAAGTCATCAGCAGGAGCCTCCTGCAAGTTGGACACTCCAGGTGCATGGCTTGAGAGGTCTGTATGAAGCAGAGATCCCTCCAGGCTCACTTACACGTTGTGTCCTTGTGCATGTTGTGGGTGCAAATCTCCAGTTTCCTCTCTCTCCATCTGCCTGCTACTCTGGCTGTCTCCTCATGCGTGTCTCTTGCTTGTCTCTATCTTTGTCACTATGTACATATCTGTCTGTCTGTGGCTCTGTTAGTCTTCAAAGGCCCTGAGTTCATTTGATTTCATTATCATTTCCCATCTCTTGAGCTCTATCTCTTTGTTTTTTCCCCTTTTCTCATTATAATTTACATGCGGCTTGGGTGCATGCTGGAAATGAAATGTGAGTTTGATAAAGCAGCCACAGCTCTCGCTCCCAGCCACGGCCTGAAAGCCCTGAACCCCTTGGAGAAAAGCAGGCTCTTCTTCCTTTTTTTTTTTTTCATAAAGGGGGAAAAAAATTGATTTTTTTCCATTGCACTGGCACAGAATGAAATTCTTCCAGCAATTACCAGGAGATAATGGCCTGAAATTAAACAGTCCTATCTCACTCTCTAACTATAGGACTTTTTATTTTTTCAAACTATTGAATACCCAGCGAATAATAATCAGGCAGGCATTAGGCATTCACACTCAAGCTACCTGGGACATGAAAGTACATACATATGGTAGAGCTCCTTTTATTGTTTGTTATTAGCAGCAAACCGTCAAGATATGCAGCGCTGTATGCAAATGGAGAGAGACATTAGCCTTGTGCCCATCAATGCGTTGCTAAATCAGCTGTAGATACCAGTGTGGCCTTGCTCATGAGAATATCTGGTTGACGGAGAGCCCACCCTGCACCAAGTGGGTGGGGGAACATCCTTCCCAGTAGAAGTACCCAGCACCAAGCACACCTCTCCTCTTGCCCGTCTGTGCCATCCACATTTATTGCAGTGAAAATGCTTGCAGTCATGTCCTCACTTTGCAGCACAGTGCCTGGAAGATGTGGGTGCAGAGGAGTTCGACGGAGGATGGAGATCAGGTCAGGTCCCGGTGCATTGTGTGGAATTTTTCTGGACTTCGCAGCCTCGGACACTCCTGCAGCTGATCACACCTTGTTTTTCCTGCTCTCCTGAGCTCTCAGGGGGCATCTGCAGAGCTCTGCCGTGGCCGTGGAGGTGGCAAGCAGTGTCTGAGCAGCCTGGCAGAGCCAGAACCAGCACATCGTTTCCTGCTGAGCCAATCTCACTCAAATTACCCAGGAGATCTCAGCAAAAATGTAATTGAGCTGCTCTGATTTAGACACAGCTTGATGTACATGGGGAAGAAGGGAAGAAATCCAGGAGGATGGAGCACGACTCCTAAAACTGGAAAGAGGTAAAAAGAGGTGAGGAGATGGCTGAGACTGAGCATCCTGCTCCCTGGGGTGTTAAATACCCCATGCATGACCGCTACAAAAGTTTTGCAAAGACAAAGCATGGGAGAGCAGGAAGGCAGCCTCCTGCAGCAGCAGGGATATATATCCGAGGGGAGCCTGGGCCTTGCAGGATCTGCCTGCGCTCCTTGTCCATCTACAAGAGACATTTTGAAAGAAGACACTGAATTTCAGGAAAAGCAGAGGGCAGGGACACATCTTGTTGAGAGGGTGCATCCCCCACCATGGCTCATCCAAGAGGCTGCCTAGAGAAAGTGGTGAGGCTGGGGATGGTCTGCTCCAAATTGCACGTAGCAGTGACCTGCCACCATCCTGCCACCTACACCTGGGGACATTGCTTACTCTCAAGGCACCCCAGCTTGGGGCCATGCTGTGATCATGACCTCAGAACATTACCCGCTGCCTGTTCTCATCTGGTACCAGGGATGTCCCCTTCACCTGTGACTTGTGTTGAGCTGAAGCTCAAATGGCAGGAGTGGGCCAAGGAGCTGGGGGAAGACAATTATTTTCCAGATTCCTGAAAGGGCTTTTCCACCAGAAACTTGGATTCACCTCATGTGGACGCCTTCTGCTTCAAAATTATTTCTAAGAAGACATTTTTAAAAATTGTTGAAATGTCCTCCTTCAATACTTGCATGGTACAGGACTTTTTCTTTGCTTAGAAATACCTTAACTGTATAATACTTGTCAATTTAAAGTCATGATTGGGAATCAAAATTAAAAGGGAAATCACATCAAATACTCCCAAATCCACCAAACAGCACGATATATTTTTGAGTGAGGGGGACTGATGACTGGCTTTTCAGTTCCTGGACGTAGCTCGCTCTCCTGTGGTGGGACTGGAATATGTTCCAGCATCTCAGTAAGTCCTCCTGGGCCAGGAGAGACACCTGGGTGAGCTCCAGTGGCTTTCTGCAGAGCTGGCCACACACCCGTGTAGGCAGGCAGGGGCTCTACCTCTCTAACCTGCGCTGGGAATCCTCCAGAAGGGTTAACAAGATAACAGGGAATGGTGGAGCCGTGCCTATAATTTATTTAAGCTTTCAAAAGGCTTTTGATAAAGTCCCTCATAGGAGGCTATTAAGGAAACTTGGTAACCACAGGATGAGAGGAAAAGCCAAGGCATGGATTAAAACCGAGATAAGAAGGGGAGGGAAGGGAAGGAGCAAGCAGACAATTCTCAGCAGGCAGAAAGGTTAATAGTGGAGAGCCCCGAGGTCACCCGGGGCCCTCAGTGGTTGAATACATTTATTAACACAAGCACAGAAGGGAAGGGAACAGCCTGGCTGTGGAGCTTGCTGGGGGCTACTGCAGCGCATCCCGGCGAAGGCGGATGGGAGTGAGATGCAGCAGGAGCCCTGCGGTGGGGCGGGATGATGGAGGCGGTGGGTGATGCTGCCCCTGAGGCTGTGGTGGGGGCTAGTGTGGGAGCTGGGGCACCTCAGTGGGTTGTACCTGCTTGGGGGTTGCGCAAGGGGTGGTGAAAGACACTGACCTGGGCTCTGCCAGAGGAGCCAGGGCAAAGTGAGACAGCTCACATCCAACACAGAGGTACCACCAGAAGGTTCAGGTGGTAACAACCCCAAAACATAAGCATCCTTTATGTCAATGGGACTGATTTACACCAGCTGAAGAAGAGTCCCAAAGGCCAATTCAAAGACACAGCAAAACCCTCGAAACAGATGACATTTGTCACTTTTCATACCAGAAACAAGGTTGGCATCTCCTTCTCCCCAGCAAGGCAGGACCACAGCCCTCTGGACTCAAGTGCCATGTAAAAGCCAAGCTTATGAATTTAAATATTAACCTAAGGGAAAGGCACGGTCCAAAAGAGAGGTCTGAAAAAACTAACTGATGGGCATAAAAAGAAATATTGGCTACTGGCTCAGTGAATATTATCCATCCTGTGCAAACAACTCCGTGGAACAAACAGTCTGTGGACACCTGATTAAACAGTGTTTATGATAACTAGTTGAGAATGTCTTTTTAATTACTTTTGTGGGAGGGAATGCAGATTTGTGTAAGAAGTTTGTTTTTGTTTTGTTTTTCTGGGCACAACCAGCTTGAAAAACTATCTAGCTTGAGAAATGAGTGCGAAGACAAGTTTGGTAGTTGGGAGAAAGCTTTTGGCTTTTCCAACAGAGAAAGATTCAAAATGTCTCCTCATTTTGAAGAATGAGCTGATTGGAGATTAAAAAGAAACCAGAAAGGAAAAGCCCAAACTGACACAAGCCATTTTGAAACTATTAAAATACAACATTTTCAAAATTACTAACATGAGGTATTTCCTAATAATGCCATTAATTCAAAGCATTTTTTGTTAATTTTCACAATTTTGATTTTTTTTTTTTACTTAGAAAAGTAAAATTTAGAAAATTGGTGAAACATTTGGTGGCAAAGCCTTGGAGAGCAAATTGGTTCTATCTCCATGTAGAGATAAGCCGTGTAAGGAGGAATTAGATCTCAGCAGTAATCTCAGTCACGGGGTTTCCTAATTGTGTGCTCCATGTTTCGAACATCCGCATCCTTTTAATGGATTTTCCTGCGTTGATTATACCATTATTTCACTGTGCATGTATAAAACTGGCTGTTCAAAGTCAACTGTAAATGAAAATTGCAGTTGTTAAATCGCTGGGGTGGCTAACTTGCCGGCTGCAAAACAAAACCGGCACCCGCTAATTGGCCTTTAAACAAGGATGGTGGGGAAATGCTGAGACACGTCTCTGGCATCCATCGGGCACGATCCAACAGCAAACCCAGCACCAGGAAAGCAAAAGTCACTTGAGAGACCCTTGGGCTGCCAAGGTCAGCAAACTGGCAGAGCTGCTGCGCTGTTGCCCAAGGGGACAATCCGGGAGGCTGAGCTGTGAGCACACTTTGTCTCCTCTCCCAGGTCACTTGCTGCCTGCAATGTTAATTATCCATTAAGAAAACAAACAAGCAAGCCCATCTCCCTGCCCAAGGTGACTCCGGAGGGTACAAGGAGGCTGGGACAACCTTTCTCCCTACTCTGCCAGCAGAGGGAAGAAGACATACACCTGACCCATGTCCACACCACTGCTGATAGCAATTACACAATAAAATCAAATATACCTGCAAAAAATCATTCAAGGGATGAACTTTCTGTCTCTACTGTTAGCTAGCTTAAGATGAGATAGTCAGAGGCCTTTCAGCCTTCCTGGATCTTTCTATTTCTCTTTGGTTTCGCCCTCTTCTTCATCCTCACCCTCATTAGAGACAGAGAGGAAAATGAGATGCTAACAAAACATCCTTCAGCTGTATTTGCCACCTTGTGGATGTCGCAGCGTTTTGCAGAGATCCCTCCATGGTGGCAGAGAGCAGCAGGAGGTAGGCTGTGTGTGCCAGGACCTCCACGGTTTTGCCACCCGTGGTCCCCCCGGCTGCCCCCATCTCTCACTGGACAGCCATGGGCCAGGGACATGCAGCCTGAGCAGATAATGTCACTTCAGACCCCTGCAGCTGCCTGCAACTCGTGGGCTGCCAGGACAGACCATCAAATGGGTTGCCCTGGGATGCTTCTCCTCCCTTGGAGCATCCTCAAACAGTCGTTTTTTTCCTGAACCAGAATAAGGTCAAAGTACCCAAGTCTGCCATTGGGCAGAGCTATTGTATTCCACCAAGCAAGTGTTATGTTAAGTGGAAACCAGTGTTGCAGCTGGTTCAAAACCAGGTATATTTAGTTTTATCGCTGTAACTTATGATGGCAGCCCCCAAGGAACCTCATTAGGGAGCAGGGTGTCTTTATCCTCAGGGTCCAGCAAGAAGTCCCTCCAGACTCCCTCCAGCAGGAGTGGCAAAGGCAAAGACCATGCAGCTGTGATAAAAGCAGGTAAGATTGATTGCAGCTCTCTTGGAGAGGACTCTGGAAAAGGATTCTGGAAGGACTGTTTTGTTGACATTGTTCCCCATAACCGGGGAACTGGAGGGCAACATAAGGGTCTTTTTAGGCTGTTCCCAGCCTTGGGGCAGAAACAGCTCTAATGAAACCAAGCATGTGCTTCTCTCGCCATCCTTACAGACCTCAGGCAACAGAGCCTTAACTCTGCAGAAAGATTTTTTATTTATGCCTCACCAACATCTCCCTTGCTGGCATAGGCAAGTGTTAGAAATTTAAAAGGAAGTTAAAAAATTAAGTTTACCAAAGAACTGTCTTTTTAACCTGTCTGCCTTGAGCTCTTTTTTGCTGTAGAACCTCTTCTGTGCTAAACGTGTATCTCAGCTCATTGGCAAGGAAACACCCACCTGGGTTAGGGATAATAAAGTTTGGGACATAAGTTGTTCAAGAACAGTACTAGGGATGGGTGGTACTTGGAGTTCCTGTGGATGGGGTGTCACAACGGTACTCCATGAATGGGGAATTAGCTCTGTAGTGAGAGGCAGGTCCTGTGTCACACTACGGTGACTCAGCCAACTATACCTCCTTCAGGCATCAGCTTTGGTGTCTCACCACCAGGTTCACCACAGCTGATGTGACGGGGTGAGCACACACCAGGTGAAGGGGAAAAGAATTTCAGTTTATCTGTGGATTTGGGAGGGAATTTTCTCTCGAGGAGTCTCACTGGCACTAGCATGGGTTGAAAACCGTACCGAGGTAAAAAGCAAGCTACGTGCCTCATCAGTTTGCATCACTCGGCAAGGTAGTGGTCTCGTTTAACAAATTTATTAATGATCTGGAAGGAGAGGTAAACAGCTTGTTAATTACATTCTCCTTCCTCAGTTGGGAGGCATTGTGAATGCCAGCGCAGATTGGGTAATAATAGAAAGAGACACCAGAGAGGTTAGAAAGACAGGAAGGAAAGAAAATAAAATCCCTCTTGGGCTCAGGCAAATTGCAAATTATTCCAGGACTGGGGTTTTTAGCAGGAACAGTGAGCCAGTTTGGGAAAAGACAGTGGCCAGCAAAGAAGAGAGGGTTTTTTTTTAGCAGCCAAACATGCTTTTAGGAAGGATGGCACAGGAGAGAGCTGAGTGTGAGAGTGGGAAATGATCCTCTCCCATCTCCCCACCTGTGTGTTCAGGCTGCCATGCTCCTTGCTGTGTTATCAGAGCAGCAATGACGAACCGATGCTGTCTCAAGGAAGAGTTACAAATATGATCAGAGGCCCTGGGGAGGGGGGAATTGCTTCATGAGGAAAGATTAGAAGTGCTTACATACATCAAGCTCAGTTAAATGATGTGCAGGGGAGGTGGGATAACAGCTGACAAATATTTGAAGGGCATAAATCTAGCAGTGACAGTGGGCTATAAATATGAGAGAGGAGCTCTTGTGGGGTGCAGGTGTCATTTTGGGTATATGTAACATCTGTCACGTTGCAGGCTGGGGAAGCAGTAGTGCCTGTATGGCTGCTCCTCAGCACCAGGATTTGAGATACTGAAAGGAAGGGTGGAAGGTGGAATACCCACGTTTATCATTATGACTTACCACTCTCCGGCAATAGCACAGCCAGCTGCTGCAAGAACTGTGGGCAGGGGGGGCTCCAGCCTGCTCCTTATTCAGGGACCGAACTAAGTGCTTGTAAAGTAATGAGTAGGGGGAACAGTTTCCGAGCCCCTTTTGGTTTCTTGGGGATGGGAAGGGAGCTGGGAAGGAGGGAGATACCCTGGATGCTCTCAGCGGGCTGGGACCTCCAGCAAGGACATGCCTTAATGGCCTCTGAAGCACCAAGGACCTGAGACTGTGAAGGTCAAAGCATGACTGCAAACACAGGCTGAGCCAAGGAAATGGCTGCACAGACCTGGCTGGTGCCTCCCCCCCTGCCAAATATAGGTTTATAATTTCAGGGTTAAAAAAGGTAGTCTGGGGAGGAAGAAAATCTCTGACATAGTGACTGATGTGTGAGGAAAGATCTATGCAAAACCACAAACACTGTATTTTGTCAGAGCGAGTGGCAAGCAGTGGGGAAATAAGAACATGCCTGTCATTGGGGATCGGGGTTATATGCCATCAATACTTGTCCACAGCCTCAGCTGTCCCTTAGGTCTTTGACAAAGGTGGATCAGAAAGCTCCTCAGGGTTGTCGGTGGGGACGCTGCAGATCTATTTATGGATTCACTGGGAAAAAATGCTATTGTCTATAATCTGTCAGCCAGCGTAGCTGGAGGAGGACTCTGGAGTTGGGACTGCAGCACTGTGAAGAGGAGCTTCATCTTGGATCTGTTTAGGATTCACTGCCTTGGTGAAAAAATGGCATCAAAAATGAAGTGTCTAAAACAAAAATTCTGTCTCTGAGCCCTGAGAGTAGCTCATTGACAGCTTGAGACCGTGTAACTTGGCTGGTGCAGGTCAGAATTGATGGGTTTCTCAGAGGATCTCCAATGCTGGCTTCCTTACCCTCCCCTAGTCAGGATTTTCCCTCTGTTGCAGAAATTCTGCAAACACTGCAGGGGAACTCACTTGTCCAGGAGTCTTTTGAAGAAAGGTTAGCTAAAGCATGTGCCTTGCAGAGAACATTCCTGTGCCAGCTCCAGAGAAATGGGCCAGCAAATCTGATGTTTTTTTTTCCCGTACTAAAAATGTTAAGTGGCTTCTTTTTTTTTTTGATGCATGACACACTAGCCTTCCTTGCCCCCTGCAGGGTTCTTATGCCCTCCTTATAGTGGCTTTTGAACAACTCATCTGCCACTTCAGACTGCATCTGACTGCGGGATCCTCTCAAAAAAGCAAGCTCTCTGTGCACTGATAACTGAGAAGTGTCCTTTCAGACTTAAGTTCCTCTTCTGCAGCTGCTACTAAATACAGCACTTAGAGCTTTTATGGTGCTTTTCATTTTCAAAGTGCTTTACAAACATTAATAATACAACACACATGAACTCCACTGCCACAGTAATACCCTAATCCTTTCTCTTATCTACTTTTTGGGCTCAGAACTTCCAGCCCGACAGAAGCCCACAAGCTCTGGAGTTCTCCTACAAATAAACACCATTAAAAATAATCTCTAGTCTTTCTCTTCTTCCTCTTTTAAAAGCATCTCTCTGCAGCCCTTCATGCCAATAATCCATTAATACTGTCAGCTGCAGGGTTATGAATTGGCTTGAAGAATGCTGCATTTCTGGGCTAGAGCTCTCTGGACTACCTTTGCAGCAGCTTTACAGAGGGTCTCCACCCTCTGTAGGTAGGTAGGACCACATCCTTGTCATCCCGAGATTCAGTGCAGGCACTGGATTTTTCACCCTTGGAGCTAAACCCAGCTCTAGCAGGAGGCTGGAGCCTAAGAGCCAGCAAGCCCTTCTTTGCTGACCCTGAGTGGTGCGACGTGTCCTTGTGCATCTCATACAATACAATGAGGATGTGCTCCCTAATCCTGCTGCCTGCTCCGTGCATGCCATGCAGAACAAGCAGCAGCTCAGTGAGCAGGACTGATGCAATACGAAGCGATCCCATCATATATTATGGAAAAATTAGAATGGAGGTGACTTGCCCAAATGTGCCAGGCTGCCAGCTGCAGCAGTTTGATGGCTGATTCATGAGCATGCTGAAGACCCCAGCAGCGTGGCTGGGAACCTCCAGGAACTGAGCAGGACAGGGATAAATTATTTCATTCATCCCAAAGCACACTGTCCCTGAATCAGGGTCACCAACCATGCAGTTGTGTCTTGTGGTGGGGTTTCACTCTTGTTCCTTTAAGACAGGGGTTTGGCTTGGCTTGCATTCCCCACAACATCCCTCCCTGTTGCTCTGGATGCTGTATGTTGAATGATTCCGGTTTAAATCTGCAAAACAGACAGCAGAATAAGTGTCAGCCGCAGCTTTCAGGCAAGGCATGACAAGGCTAAGGAGTCAGCCTTAGTGTGTGTCTCTGATTACGCTGGGTTCGTGGCTCTTGTGACTCTTCCAGCCACAAAACCAAGTCATTGCTAAGTGCTTTGAAGGAGCTGTGGGTCAAGCAGGAGGTCTGTGGCAGGAACATGGCTTGACGCCAGCTCAGCACTGGTCCAGTGTCCTCACCACAAAGCTATCCTTTTCTGGGTCATGCTTTGCTTTCAGCTTGCTGTGGTTAGCAATGATCTTGCAGACACCTCTACAGCATCTCTCTAAAACTCGTCTGCACATTTTTTTTTCTCTTTGCCCCGGCTCAGATTTCACCAACCTTAAAACACAATTTCAATTTCTTCCCTTGATTTTGTATTCAGATTTAGCAACCTGCATCTCAAATTTATGCTTAATAATTCTCCTTATCAAGCCATCAAGTAATTTCCCTCCCTCAAATTACTGCCTCCCCCACTCTCTCTGCAACTCCTCCTCCTCTTTCTCCATCTCTCTTTTGTATCTGGCAGTATTTCAGACTCCTTCCGTAATTTGCTTGACTGTGTAATTGATCAGAATAACTCAGTTTTACTACAATTTGCTTGAAATCCCTTTGTTAGCAATTAGAACACTTTGTTTAAAGACAAATAAGATTTAATGTGACTCTCTGTCTTCCTTGGCAGCCTCCCAGTCTGGTCTCTCCATGCCTCCTTGCGGCTGTCTGCTCCCTGCTACCCTACTCAATAGCTGGCCACAAATCCTCCATATTTTGCCTCTGGGATTCTGCCCTCTGTCTCTCATTCTGCTGCCTCCGGCACTGCCTGGTCCACCTTCCCCACTGATTTGCCAAGATTTATTATATTGGCATGGAGCACATGACGTGCCTTCCCTGCCTTCGCTGCCCTCTCTCTCCCTGGTGACGCTCAGGCTCCCACTGTGGGAGCAAGTGGGTCTAAACCAGTCATCAGGACAATTAAGTGATTTTGGACTTTGTGAGGAACAGCCTCATGCCCAGAGGGCAAAGAAGTGTTCTGTTATGAGAGGATATAGGATGATGGAAGAAGTGAAGGAGTGGGATGATGTTGATGCTTCTGTTTGTTCATAGGTACCTACAAGAGCAGTGCCTTGAACATGTCTCGAGTATCTTTTCCTGAGTGCCTTCAGCATCCTCAGGATGCTGGAAGCCATCCATGTGTGATAAATCCCAGAGATTAGCTGTCATCCACATTGGGAAATGGCTCTCCAGCTGTCTGGACTACTGCAGCCCTGATGTTGTCGAAGTCCAAGGCCTCCCAGGTACTCCCCCAGCTCACGCAGCCATCTTTGTCCGTGGCTGGCTCTGAAGGTGTCAGTCAGCTGCAAACTGTCTACTCTCAGGGGCTGTTCCTTCACCCTGCCCAGTGTGGGGAGGAGGATAACAACTGTTGTTGCAGGACCTGGGTTTTTGTCTGAGACTCTTGCTGTAGTCCTAGTTTCACTTGGCCCTGATATTGTTATAGAGTAGATAAGGTGGACATGGAGTTGCGTATGCAAGGGGTACTAGCTGGTGGGTAACGCATGCTGTCTAGGGTAGACGGGAAAATGACAAGGAGACAGGACCTGGGTCTAGACAATTGGCTGAAGCTCTCCTGATTTGTGCTCAATGCTCATTCTTTTTTCTAGGCTCCCCCACAGTATCCTCCTGACCTTAAGCAGAGCCTCATCTTCCTGATTCATGTGCTGCATCCCTGTGTCATGGCAGGTGACAGAGCATATCAGGTCCCAGCACAGGGGCTGCATCTGGGACACAGGTTTCCCTCCAGGGAGATCTCCCCCATTGCACCGATGCTTTCTCCATCCGTGGCTGGCCAGCTGAGAGGCAGTCAGGCCACCCGATGCATCTCACATGTGGGGACCCAGCACTGGAAAGAGTCTTCCTTGCTGTACTGCTGGTGCCTGAGATCCTGACCAGGCAGGAGGCATCACCTGTGACGTGAGACCTCCTGGGCTGGCGGTGCACCCTTAACCTGCAGCAACACCAGTACCTTGAGCTACGTGGTGGCAAGCCAAGTGATGCCAAGAGCAGAGCAAAACTGTCTCCTCCCTCTGGAAAAGCCTCATCGGAAGCATCATATTCAGTGTCAGCCTTGCCTCGGGAAATTGTATATGCGGCTGTCTGGGAGGACGCAGCCGTGCAGGCTCCAGAACAGTGGTTATTTCTCCCGGCGGATTTTGGATCTAGCAACATACTTTCAATAGGCTGATGCTTGGTGTGCTGGCGGGGGGAGCCAGGGGGAAAAGCTCATCCAGACACTCTTCTTTCTGCCTGAGCGGGTAGCGGTGTCCATCAAAGTAGCAGAGGAAATCCATGTGGTTAACACGGTGTGTCATGGAATATCAAAACATGCCACAGGATTTCCGGCCAAAATGTCAAGTAGGGTCTCATGAAAATATCTGACACCGGAATTAGCCTCTGCCAAAGCTCAGTGGAATTGCACTGCGGCTGGACAGTATGAGCCTGTTATTTGCAATCGACTCAGAACGGCTCTGTTAGCACTGGGATTTGGGCTGCTGGGCTCCTTCCAAGTGCGTTTCATAAACCTGGGTTTAGCTTCTTGCTCTGAGAGCATTTTCTGCAGAGCAGTTTGGATTCTGCGGCCGGCCCCATGCCCTTTGGCACTTCGCATTCTGAACAAAGAAGCGTAATTTTTTAAATATTTCAAAATGTGCTCAGAAGGTGCTGCACATAATAAGTGTAGGTGACCAGAGATGTAGAATCTTCAGACTTGTAGGAGCTGTGACTAGCTGATTTAAAAACCCTTAGGTGATTTTAAAACCCCAGTCTAAATCGATACGAGATTTGGAGTTAAAAGCTTAAGAAGAGGAAAGTGATATTGAATGATAGCAGGCAGAATGGCTTCCTACAAGCTGACCATCACGGGAATAGCCCATTTGGAT
The DNA here is from genome assembly GCA_013398915.1 of Dromas ardeola. Lineage (NCBI taxonomy): Eukaryota > Metazoa > Chordata > Aves > Charadriiformes > Dromadidae > Dromas > Dromas ardeola. Next base: position 613,301 of record VYZM01003738.1, on the reverse strand, counting down.
TGGAAATAACCTCTTTTATACCAGCATTTGCAAACTGACATTTCTGGTATGAGCTGCCACCTGGGCTTGCCCAGGACTTGAAAACAGCAAGGAAGGGAAGGAGGGCACAGAGTAGGCATGGTGCCAGCCCGACAGAACAGGCATCAAAACACATCCCCGTACCGCCACTGCTGCTGCACTTGGCCAGAGGAGCTGGTGGTACCCAGGAGGGACTGCAGCCACAGGAGGGACCCGGCTGCTGGAATGGGTCTGGAGCTGCTGCTGCTGGAGGCAGCTGTGCTTCACAAAAGGGCTGGCAAATAAACCACCATGCTATTTGCATTGTGCCTGGGTTTAATTCCTAATTCCTGCAAGCTGAGCTGGCTTTTGAGAGGAACCTGTTGCGTTTGTTTATCTGTTTTGAATCTTCTGAAAAATAAATGCATTAAAGAGATACAATTAGTGATGCAGTGGTGAGAAAAAATGTAGGTTACTTGTTTCAGGGAATTTCTCAGTTACTTATTTTCTCTCATGTTGCTGCTGTCATCCCCCAACACCAACAGCCACAAACAATATTTTTTTTTCCCCAAAATGGCTTTGTAAGAAAAATACTTACTGTCAGGTGTAGCATCTGGGTATTCAAGGACCAGTTTACTCAGTGGGCTGTCAGAGGGTTAAATTCAGATAGTCAGAAGACAGTCACCAGCTTTGTCTGCCAGTTCTCTACAAGGGCAGGAGCCCAGGTGGCTCACAACAGACCGGGAGCGACACAGTGCCACTTACTGTTGCCCTGGGCCTCTTAGGCTGGAGACATCTTGGTGGTGCTGGCTGAGACCCTGGCACGACCAGCTTGCAATGGTCACCCTCTCAGAGGGCAGCGATGCTGTATGCAGGATGGAATTACTTTCTGTATTTAAGCAGCTCCAGTTCTCCACGGTAAAATGCATCCTTGGAAAGCAAGCAAGTTGCAGATGTTGGTGGAGACTAGCTGGGGACAGATGTTGTACGGAAAACCTTCTTGTGTCATCTCAATCCCTGTGAGCTTTCTGCAGTGGCTTACTCCGGGACTCCAGGAGCAGAGCTCGAGAGATCTATTCCCTTGGGATACTGAAGCTGGTTAGTTTGACATTCATATTTCTTTGTACCAGTTGAGGTCAAAGCCACGTGGCAACTCCTCCTCCCAATATGATGAAGCTTTGCGTAAAGCAAGAACAGACATCATAGTACACTACTGAGGACGGCAAATCCCAAGCCCTGTTGTCAGTCAGCTAAACCAACTACATCCCAATTTCTTGATATGAATTTTGCTGGTCGTCTGTCTCAGGGCAGGATGTTTTGTCTGGTGTGAATGGTAATGTCTCTTAGCTTATATTAGACTTCTACAGTCTGACTCTGGCACCCCTTCAGACTCCTCCTGCAGGGTGGAAACCCTCTTGGCCTCCATTTCCCTCTCTCTCTATGTCTGCCAGGCTTCAAGGTGACAGGGAGAGGTGAAAAGCTTCTTCAATTTATTGTACGCTTCCCTACAGATGCTTGACACCCTGCAGGATGAATCCTGTCCCCTCTGTTACATCTCCTCTGCAGAGCTTCTGGCTGGTCAGGACAGCCCTGGTGTAAACTTGGCCAGAGAAGCCAAGACAGCAAGAGTCAAAGGAGCAGAGCAAGCAGTTTACGCTGTAAATCCCAATCCTTGCAAAACATGCAGATGAGATTCAAATTCTCCCCTCTTTGCAATATGAGTAGTCATCACTCACGCTCTTCTTCCTTCCCTCTGCTCCTTAGTGGCGTCCAGAGGCCGGTTATAAAATGTTCCTGTCCCTGATCCCATCCTGATGGCTCCCAGTGCAACACCACATTCCTTCTGCCCGCGGCCCGAGCTCCTCTGGCTCGGGGGACGGGAATCCAGAAGGCTGATGCGTGCCTTTGTTTATTTTTTACACACTCTTGCTGTTTTATGGTGTTTTTTGTGGTCGAGGGGTCAGCTGGGAGCAGAAGTAATTTGCCTGCCTTGGGAAAAGAAATTTATCCATTAGCTTTCTTGGCTCCAGTTGGAAATGCGCTGCTCCTCCCTCCTCCCTGCCGGAGAGGCAGAGCATCTCCAAACAGCCCCGGGGACAGAGGATGGCTCGCTGCATCCAAGTTGTGCCTGACAGGATCAGACACAACCTCTGGGTTATGCTGTCAGAGCAGCTCTTGGTGGGGCACCAGCAGCCACCAGCCTGGGAACTCCAGGCTTGCAGATTGGCAGGAAAGATGCTGCTACCCCAACAGGGAAGGGTTCTGTCCCAAAAGTGTTGTGGTCTGTGTTCTGGGGGTTGAGCTGAGAGGGGTTATCTTGTTTCCCTTGTTTGTCCTCTGGAAATGGAGATGGCAATGGCCATGCTCCACCCCTGAAAGCTTCACCTCTTTCCTCTCTCACCTGTGTCTGGATTTTCTGGCCATGCCTCATACTGTGCTGGGCACAGATAACCAGAGCCTGAAGCCCCACTCTGTTTTTTGTGAATGGAAAACTTGCCAAGCGTTTCTTTTCCAGGCAGTTCTTCCAAACCATTTCAGCCTCTCCCTCCCTCTTGCCAGCATGACCGGCACCAGTCTCCATAGTTGTGCACGGGAACAACACAGGGACCATAACCCAGATGAGACATCAGGATCTGCTCCACTGGGTTCAGTAGACCACAAGGTAACTATGAAGGAGATATTTGTCCCACCAAGGTCCACAGAGCTCTCGTGTTACCTTTTACAAGCTGCAGAGCACTCAATGACCTTGTATTTCATAAGGCACCTCCCAACCCTATAAGAAGCCTAAGCCCTGCACCAGAACTTGGCTTTGGAACTTCACAGGCCCTGAGGATCAGTGTCTAAATTTGCAATCAGCCAGAGGGCAAAACAAAGAACCAAGGTCTCTTTGTAACCTCAGCATGGGGCAGAGGAGATCCACTCCTGAGCTGAGCCCTGAAGGGAAAGTACTGCTGGCCAGCCGCTCCTGGCCAAGGCTGTCTTTCTGATCTGCTGCTTACACATTTTACCACTTCTCCAGTCCCCTGCCTGAAAGACTACTTGGCTGATCACCAGCCAGAGGAGCTGATAAGCTAGCAAACTGCAGGGGATGGAGAGAGAAGCTGTGTGAAGAAGTCAGAGCAGAGATAAAAGATGAATCCTCCCCACGACATGACATAGCTCTTTGTCTGTGGCTGCAAACAACGTGCTGATGGCTGCTTTACCATCATCACCCTCCTCCCCCCACCAGAGTGAATTTTATGTCAGTGGATGGTTCCAGTTTGACAACCTTGGAGAGTGAAACCCTTTGTCTTGCCCTGTAGAAAAGGGGGATGGACAATAGCTTCCCATACTGAAATTCTTCAGCCATGCCCAGGAAGGGGGAAACAGGCACGTGAGGACTGTGGATCAGAGTCCAGGCTGTGTTCAATAGTAGGAAGACATGCAGGGCCCACTGCAAGCCGGGTTTTTTTTTTTGCAAAGTGATTTTGTCTCCTGTGGGAGCAAACCTAACCCTAACTGAGCTCTTCCACAGGTCTGAGGACAGTTTCTAGTGTGCACACAGTCCTGCGTGACAGCTGTAGTGTCAGGGGCGTCAATGCTGTAAAGAAGCAGGGGTGGGACTCTCACCATGGGACTGGGAACTGGAGGATCACCATGGGACCATGGGACATTTTCCCAAAACCGAGGGGGTTTACTGCTGCCAGATTGCTAACACACCCTGCCCAGCAAGGCAGAAGTTTGACTATGCGTCTCTTAGCACTGCAAGGAGGATGTCTGAGCAGCCACATGTGCCTCTGTCAACAGTGACGTACACGGAGATGATGGATGTGACACTGAACACCTTGAGCGTACTTCTGATTCAAGAAGTTTGGGGGTTTCCATGTATCATAGAGAGGAAATGATCCTTCAGTAATTAATCAAGGTAGTGATTAATGCATTTTTACCTCAGCTGAGATTTAGCAACATTATTTCTCAGTCACAGCTGGAGGGAAGGAAGATAATAAATCCTGAGTGGCAGGGGGAATGAGCACAAGGAAAAGTTGTTCATTGTCCTTTCCAGGACAAGTACTGGGAGCAATGAGTGAAATTAGCAGGTGACAGATTCAAAACAAGTACCTAATGCAGTTGTGGACTTCTTGTTGCGGGATGTCATGGGTGCTAGAGGCTTTAATGGGTTCAAATAAGCTGCTGGAGACATCAATGGAAGCCACATTTATGGCAGAAAGTCCCAAGATGCAAGTCATGAGGCAGGGAGAAATATTGATTAGATATGCTGGCCCATGCTCCTGCTCCTCTCTTGGCATCTGCTGTTGGCTACTCTTGGATGCTGAGCTAAGGGGACCTTTGGGATGATCAGACAAAGCTGCTTTCATGCAGCAGTTGATTGCAAGCTTGGTTAAATTCCAGGTGTCCTGTTGCCTTCTCCCCAGTCTGAGCTGTGCGGGCAGTTCACGCAGATCCAGCTCTGGTGCTGCCACCGAGCAGCTCCCAGCTTTCTGCATCCCTTGGGTGTCTCTGTGTGATCATCTGCTGTAGCACAGGCTGCAGCAAAGACAGTCTTGTTCGTTAAATGAAAAGAGTCCAAGAGGATTTGTCATTTGCATCACTGAGACTAAACAATACCCTTTATTTAAGAAAATAATAAAATAAAATGAAATCATTACTAGCACTGTTTCTCCAAACTTGTAGTGATAAACACCCAGGCAGAGCTTTGCTAAATAATCTTGCAGCCTCCCTTCTGCAGCAGGCGATAAAGCAGGAATAACAAACTACCTGCAACTGGCTGCACACCAGCCACCACTCCGTCAGCACAGATAGGAGTTAATTATTTCCTATCGGCCAGCTAGGTCTGGGAAATAAGGGGCAATGATTTCAAGGCTCTTCTTGTTAAGCAACAGCGACAAAAAAGGGAGGATATTAGGATTATTGTCTGCCTCTTTCATGAAGAGTAACAAGGATGGTTGGAGCAGAGCAATTAAGGAAGAAGGGATTTCATCTCCAGCAACTGAGTTAATGAAATAAGAGATGTCTATGAGAGGAATCCTTGAAAATACTGAGGATAATGTACTTTATCATGTGGAGGATATTTGAATAACAAAGCTTTCAGTCCCTTATTGTAGTGCAGTGACAGAGATGCGCAGTGGTGAGAGAAACGCGTGCTCAGGCCCTGGGCTGAGCATACCCTGCAGGGAATTACTCCACCGTGGGGGCTGCCACCACCACCTTTTCCCTTCAGGTCTTTCCCATCACACGCTGCCCTGTCCCTCCAATTCCAGTGGTCTTTTTAGGACCCCCGGAAGATTCCTCTTCTGCCTGGGGGTTCTGCCACAAGAGAGGGTCTTCAGACTTCGTAGGATTTCCTGTGTGGAGATGGGGTGGGAAATGTATTGGGATTCAGCTTTGGGTGGCTGTGTCCTGAGCCAAACACAGGGGACCTGGTCCCAAGCCCTCCTCTGCCCACTCTGGCACCCCAGCATGGGGGCGAGTGGGTCCATTTTCCTTTGCTGCCCCATGATCCAGTCCTGAGGCAAAATATCTTCTCCATCCTATTTCATTGTGATGACCAAAGCAGACCAGAATACTCCAGTACAATATTGATACAGGACTGCAGATAGGTCTCCTAAAACTCTCTTCCTACACAGATGGCTTCCACAACAGGAATTTCTCTCTTTAAACCAAGATTTCTCTCCCTATTTCAGACATGGCTCCATTAGCAGTGTGATTTTTACCAGTTAAAGCTATGCCACTAAAAGCCTTGATTTATAGTTTTGGAGTTATTCCTCTTCACACATGGAAATAGTTATACAGGCATAAGGCACCTTTATCCTGAGATAACCAAGTCCATGCAAAGGCAGGTTGTACCTATTTTAACAATACCAGCACTGTTAGAGATCTAGCTATCACTTGCTAAACGCAGACAAGCCTGGTCTTTTTAAGGAGTTAAAAAACTCCTTTTAAGACTGCTGTTTTTTATAAAAAAGGTGCTCCATTCTTCTCTAAGACTAATGAAATACGATACAGGAAATCAACATGGCATCGGATATTTATTAGAAATGTAACCTAAATCTGAGAAACATGTCAATGCAATAAAAATACAGATTTGCAAAGACAACAGAACATGACCAAATGCATCATGAGAAATAAATCAGAGACTACCTTCAGCTTATATTCGGAGACATGACTGTTCTTGATTCACTTTAATCATAAATTCCTCAAAATAAGACCTCATTTATACCAGGAACAAGCTGCCAAGGGTTATATTGCGTTAACCTTCTAGGGATTTCTTCAGATAGGATGGGCTAGGTTTCTTGGCTGAGCACAAACTACCAGACTCATTACAGGATGTCTGGACAGGTTGCAGTGAGGGGTTACGCTGCCTGAACCACCACCTGCCCCTTCTGGCCACAAAATCTAAGACACTGGGAGCGCAGGAGACCTCAGCTTTTGTCCTAGTGGTGGTAGTGCTGCAAAAAGAAATACAGACGTGTCCAGCTAATTATTTATAACCCCGTTCACAAAGGTCCTTGAGTCAGACGTGGATTTATGGGGAGTCACGCATATACATACTCACAGGCGTGTTACATCTGCCCTGGGACTGTGCCAATCCCACATTACCTATTAGGCAGCCACCGATGGTGTTCATCATCTAAGACGGCAAAGCTTTATCATCCTCCACTAATATCACTGCTTTGCAGCTTCATTTTGTGATTGCGTGTGATCTGCATTGTGTGTGTGGGTCTCTGAATAACTCTACTGTGGGCTGGGACACCCTTGTCCAAGGGTTTTACATGCATATCACAGACTGGGGCCATCTTGAGAGGCTTCTTTGGTCCCACTGGGAAACCAGGATAACCAAACATAACCCATGGGCACTGTTTGCTCTTCATTGGTGGGTGGCTGTGTCTGTTGGTTGTCTCCTGCCCTGTGCAAGGACAAGCTTGTGGTTAGTGTGGGCTGCTGCAGGACAAGCATATGAACCGGATGGTCATAAGAGCCACTGCAAACCCAGGGACAAGTGTCCTTTGGGTTAAGTAAGGGCCATAGGACCAACTTCAGCTGTTGGACTCATTGGCTTTCCACAGGCGTTTGTGCTTGGTGGATCAATACTTCATTGAAGAAGTGGGCTGTGGATCTACATATCAGGAGAATGATGGATGTCCTTTGCCAGGCAAGGGGAAACTTGTGTGAGTCAAATGAGCTGTCAGCCTCCAGCAAAGACAACATCCCCGGGGTTTAGCAGCCACTTCAAGATGCTGCAGCCTCTCTTCAGAGCTCCAGTCTGTCCCCACTGACAGCCTCATAGCCATACGTTGACCTCTGCCAATATCCCCACTGATGCAGCATGCTCTTCAGAGTAGACAAATGCCACCCCACAGGTAAGAAGCCCGCGTAGCAGCAAGTCTCTGCTCAGACCTTGCAGCACATCTACTATTCCAGCTCATTAGGATACTGCTGGAGCCAAGGCTGTAGAAACAAGGAGGGGTGAGCAAGCATCCCCTGGAGCACGGCAATGTGATCGGGACTGTGCAAATTGTCCCACAGAGGTACTGGGGTGCTAACAGGCATTTACCATCAGTCTGAAACCATGTCTGCTGCCATCCTTGACCAGCCTCTCCAGTGGCCCCATGGAGGTGGAGACAGGTATGTGATCCCATGAAGAGCTAGCTCGCTTTGGGAACCCTTGCTCATCTGATGATCTGTGATTCCGAGAACAATGAAGCATGAGGGCAGCTCCTGTTTTGGGAAAGCCAGGTGCTGAGCTTAGAGGGACTCACCCTTTTGAGGAGCTCCACTGTGAAAATAACAACCTGGTAGACTTTGGCCATGACAGGAAGGAGCAGAACTAGTATCCTGAGGTGGACACAGTAAGGGATAAGCAGCACTCTTCTCTGGGCTCCTGCACGCAGCTTCCAATGTTCCCAAGAGACTGCTGTGCCCACACAGGGCCAGACACCCATGCACCCATATCTTCAAGAGGGTTTAGGAAATTGGCTCCCACCAGTTCCAGTACCAGAATCTTTCAGGGGGCTTGTCCTTCCACTTGATCTTTGGGATCTGTGACATCCCCAGCCATCGTTAGTTTAGCTTCCCATCAGAAGCCAGATGCAATCAATGGCTCTCCTGGGCTGCTTGCAGTTGCAGTGTAAATGCCTTCAGCACAGCAGGCTTTGGTGTTCGTGATACTGTGGTTTCTCTTCTAAGCACGTTAGGTTTTCCATCCTGGGTACCAACGTTTGTAACAAACAACGTGAAGTCTCTTATTCTCCAGCAGGTTAAGGGTCTCCTGAGCACTCTGTCCGCTACATAATCTCTGCTCCACAGCGGCTGCTCCTTATCTGTCTCAGTTATTTGTGCTTGGCATGTGGACTGATCGGTCCAGCTGGGAGTGCTCAGATATGCACCTGTACGCTTAGATTGCTATTATGGGGTTTTTTTTGTGAATATTGTATATATTTTTATTTATTTATTTATTTATTTAAAAAACCGTGGTAAGCTCAAAAGCACCCAGCTAAAATACAAACCTGTGTTGTGGCTGTTGTTTATACACAAAATGCTTGATAGTTCCTACTTAGCACAACTCTCAGGCTATACAGATGAGACAGACAAAGCGTGGAGGGAAATAGCAGAGAAAGAAATAGGCTCCCATCAGGGACCTGCCAAGAGACTGAAATCTTCTTCATTCCTCTTAGCCATGAGATGACATTGAGGTTATGCTTCTTTCTAGCCCATCCCCAGATGCCCTGGCATACCTCTGCTAGCAGAGCAATATAGATAGTGCTAGAGTAGGAGCCTGTCGTGTGTGAAATTGCAGCTCACAGAGGAAAACCCTTCAACTTTCTCCTACAAGCTCCTCCAAGGTCAATCCCAAGCAGCAGAAGGACTAGCAGTGGCTGCAAAAGTGCTCCAGCAGAGGAGGAGGAGGCAAAAGTTCTGGTCACCTTCATCAGAGCTGCACCCACTCAACATCACTGGCAAAATCTGGCCAAGTGTATTTGGCCTTTGGGTCTAACTCCCTGCGTTTCTGCCTCATCTTGCATGGATTTACTTCACTTTGATCAACCTGAACACATTTAAATGGCCTTATCACTTCTTAGCCCTTGTACTATTTAATAGGAGTAGACATGCACATCACACTTCTGCTGCTGTTCATAACCCTGTAGATTCATCTCCTGATGGCTTCTCCCTTCCCAGGGAGCCCAGCCCACCTTCCTGCAAAGTTGCATGGAAACTTGGAAGCAGCTTCCTTCTCCAAATAAGCTTGATTTTTCTCTCCAGAAGATTTATTTAGGCTTGTTCCTTCATGTCGCAAACCAGTTATTTGTATGTCAGTGTGTGATATGGCTGTATTGAACCATGATGTCTGTTTTGTACCTGTATTGAAAGATTGGCATGGTAGCAGCATTTGTTTGAACTTGCCTGCGGGCAGCCTGTTATGCTGGAAGACGGTAAGGCTGCAGTCTGGGGCTGTTGGCTTTGATTTGGCTCTGAATTGCTGGCTCATCTCCAATAGCTTAATGGTCTTCCTGCAAAGGTACCACAGCAAGCAGAAGGGGCAGGGAACAGAGACTCTATTTACTAGCGGGGCTCTGATCTCCCCAGGGACCGAATGTCTGCAGAATAAGAGCTCACAGACAGGCCAGCCTGAGGCGGTGCTGACCCCAAGCAAGGTTTCAGCTCAGGCCAGAATAAGGATGATTTTATTACAAAGCAAGCTCCACATGCAGAGTGCAGCATTGCTCCTCAGATTACATATGCGTAGAAGGAATTTCCCATAGGATGACGCTGGCCAGAGGTCACCTCGCCACAACCACATCAACACGTCCACAGTGGCAGAAGTTTGCAGCCTATACTTAGCGCTTGCTTTTTAAGGCCTCAACTGGAACCTCAGCCTAAGCAAGGTCATTCAAGGTCTCCGATGCCTCTCCGAGGGAAGAATGCGCTCTATCACCTGTTCTATGAAAGAGAAGTCTTGGCAGAGAGCTGATGCCGAAAAGCTGAATCACACTGGGGGCTGTAGGGTATCCCAGGAGTACGGGTGCTGTCAACTGTGCCTCAGGGCAGGTACTGTGCATGGCTTACTGCCATGCCAAGAAACCTTCTAGCCCCAGAGAAGTGAGATGGGACCTATTGAGGCTCACGACTGAGACTACTCAGTGTGTGCTGTTGGGGTAAATACGTAGCGCTGGCATTGTGCCTGGTGTCTGCTTAGGGGCACACAGCCGCCGGGTGGCCGAAGCTGACTGCGCACATGGGGGTGATTGCGAATGAGGGGCGAGTTGTGACAGCAGTGTCCTCGGTCACTGTGCGCTGGGGAACCTGCTTGGGGTGGAGAGCTCTTGCAGCATGTCTGAGCCCTTAGAGGATTAGCGTGTGCTGGCATGTTCATCCAAACTCAGACCCAGTGGGGAACTCTGCTCTTGTGTCAGTATCCTCCCTTTCCAGCAAAGTTCCACAGATTCATTCCCCAGGACCATAACTAATGGCACAGCTGATCATCCTCTGGGTCTGCACACCAGACCTAACCTGTGTCACAGCACAGGGGACATTTTGCAGAGGAGACTCATCTGCCAAATACCAGCCTCTCAAGAATAATTATTCTCTGATGATTTTTCATAAAGCTTCCTGTATCTTGTGACATCATGTTATAAAGTGGGAATTAATGTTGTGCTGCTCGGCTTTTCTCCCTTTCAGCAAACACTGATTGTTTTTTGTTCATTTTCTCCTGTCTTGGCAGGTTTATTTCTCATACATGTTTGTGATTGACTTTAGTACCGGTGAAAGAAGCCAGATTGACAGCCAGCCCCAGGGAATCACAGTCTCTTGCTCTGCAGAAGGTACAGCAGCGAAGGCAAACCCTTTCTCCCAGACAGTCTGTCCCACCTGGACCTGGGTGCTCCCTCTTGACAGAAAAGTACCAATGCCTGGTGCAAGCACAGAGCTGCAAAGAACAAAGCTAAAAAAAGATAAATAAAGATACTGTGGTCAAAACATAAAGCAAACTTCCCTGAGAGCAAGGGAGCATGTTGGCTTACACCAGCTCTGCATCCCATCCCCAGCCAGGCTGCATTAGTGACTAATCCTTGAAAAGCCCCAGGTAGGGGTCGATAAGCAAATGTTATTCCCCGTGAGTGCGGCAGGGAAATTGAGCCTTTGTGACTCATTCAGCCCTCAGCCTCACTGCTGAGGCTGCAGGTTGCGGAGATTTCTGTGATGGAAATGCTTCAGCAGAGCATCGCAAGCAGGGGTTTCTGAAGTGAGGCACTTAAATGCAGGCTTTGGCCCCCAGGTAAACGGTCTGATTGGAAGCCGAGGGGAGCTGCGGTGGCAAATTGCTATGCGTCTCTGCCTCATGCGGGCTGGATGTTGTGCAGCTAATGAAGCAGGACTCGCATCGACAAGGGTAAAATCTGATTTTGTGGCAATCGTCCCCTCCACAGTGCACCCCTGGGGCAGCCTAACCCCATCCATCGGACTGTGCCCTCCCATCACGGCCAGGAGAGGCAGTGACACTGGTACCCAGCAGGGACACGGGGCTGTGAGCGCAGTCCCTCTCCCAACACAGCTGGATCCGTGGGTCTGTTGGAGTCAGCGCTATGCAGCCAAAATAAATGGTGCTCATGTCAATACAGAAAATTTTCCAGCTGAGCTGGGGAGCCCCGGGAGGGAATCGAATTGCTTAGCAAAGTTAGACCTTTGGCCACCTCCGTCCCGTTCACCCTCTCGCATTGGACTCGCAGGCAGGCAGAGTTCAAGCTGTCCCATGCAGCGTTCACCTGGGAATTTCCTAACTCTTCAGCTGCAACTTTTATCTGAGAGACATGTTAGGATTTTTTAAAACCTATTAAAGCTACAGGAAAGACATTACCCTACCAGGCTACTAGCTGCAGGATCTAAATCCCTGTGGGCATTTTTCTGGGCTTACACGGGATGCCATTGGGACAAGTGGGACACGTTGCGGGGGCTCCCTATTCCTTGCACGCTGGAGGTTTGCCTGTGTCGATAGCATGTGAGGGTCTTGCAGAGATGTCCAACAAGTGCAAGGCAGGTGGAAAATATCTTTGTGTACATGACGGTGGTCAGACACTGGAACAGGTTGCCCAGAGGGTGGTGGAGGCCCCGTCCCCGGAGATATTCAAGGCCAGGCTTGATGAGGCTCTGAGCAACCTGATCTAGTTAAAGATGTCCCTGCTCACTGCAGGGGGGTTGGACTAGATCACCTATAAAGGTCCCTTCCAACCCAACACATTCTATGATTCTATGATTCTATGATGAAGGTGTCTGCAAATGAGTAATACACCCTGCACCGGGGCTGTGCTTCCTGAACCAGGGAAAGCGGAGATGTTTTGTGCTTCCATTGGACACACGTGGTTGCAGTGCATATGTGCGTTTGCTTGTATGTACTTACATGTGTAACGTTATAGTGCACTTACTGTATGTCCGCAACGCAATGAATGTTCTTACACAGGTTATGAGAGTGCTTGTGTGTGTGCAGCTGCATTCCACCTGCAAATACACCAACTGTGCTGATGAACACACCTTGTATCAGTGTATACAAATATAACGGCTCTTTCTGTATGACTGGGGTGAGCGTGTGTGTGTTTGTGTGTATTCCTGGGGTGTACAGGCATCCTGCCAGGGTATGCCTGCTGCCCTGGTAAATTGGTGTTTGCATGCGTAATGCCCTGTGCACTCGAGCAAATCGACCTCCCTCTCCCTCCACTGCCTGTGTTTCCCTGTGGGCTGTTCATGCCTCATTCCGTCTCCCTCTCATTTCCAACCAGTGCTGCTCTGTGCCCGAGTGGGGAACACTGAATAAATGGTTTAAGCGCCCAGCAGTTTGCTGGCCTATCAGTCACTGAAAGACCCCTGCGTGGCTTTTTTTTGTGTTTTGGGTTTTTTTTTGTCACCTGCAGTGACAGCACTTGCCTAGTGTGCAGGATACAACCCTGAGCAGCTGGGGCTCGGCTGGATGCTCCAGCATCCACCTGGGGAGCGGCACCCAGCATCCCCCATGGCCTCATCTCCAGGCATGTGTCTGAGGTGTCTCAGGTTTGGGTTAATTATTCATAATTCCTCTATAAGGAAGCACAGACCTTATTCTGCTCACAGTTGTTGCTGCTGTTAAGTCCCACCGCAGGTTGTTGGTGCCTTATTCAGGACTGGAACCAGGTGGCTGCAAGATCCTGAAGCTTCCAGGAGTTATTGTCAATGAGCTAAGCCATGGTGCCATCTCTGCTGGTGGGCTGGCCCTCAGGCCAAGTCAACCTGGGCAGTTCCCAATGAAAGGAGCCAGTCCTGTGCACAAAAGTATTTGCTGTGGCAAAATCACCTGGGGGAGAGGACTGGCAATAATAACACCCCTCCCTGGCCAAAGGAGGAAGGCACGCTTTCTAAGTCCATTGAAGAAGTCATATGATTGTCTCCATCCTAGACAAGTATAAGTTTAACCACTCTGTAGATGCCTCAATAAATGAAGACTTCACCTCTTCCCCACACAACTTCTCCTAGCACTTCATTATGTTATATATGTTTCCTAACATCTAATCTGAACCTCCCTCCTAGACCAGGACTTCTTGTCCCATCTCCAGTGTCCATGGAGAATGCCTTTCTGATTCGAAACAGCTTTTTAAACATTTAAAAGTTATGAGCATATCTTGGGCTTCTCTTTTCGAGACTAAAAACCCCGGTGTCTTTGATCTTTTCTTACATTGTTTTCACTGCTTTCCTCTGGACAGCTGCCAAAAGGTCCATCTGTCTCCTGAAATACGGCACACACCTTGGACACAATTTTGCTTGTATGTGGAAGTCCAGGTTTCTGGACCATTGCATCTGTTTCAAATTCAGGTCACGTTCACAGCAGTTGAGGTCTGCAGAAATGACTGGTAGAGGTGAGCAAAGAAATGTCCTGTGAGAAATCCCAAGTCTGTGGCACCTGCGTGCATTCCTCCTCCCAATACATGAGATGAGAGCTCAACAGATGGGAACTATTCATGAGGTGCACTGCTGGTTCCCAAACACGTGGACCTGTTCTGAGTGCTGCTGAATTTCATTCTCTGTTCACTGTCGGGGTTGGGGCAAGCTCAGTGCACTCGACATCCTGTCTGGGATGTCCCCAGCCTCTCCATCAGACAGAGGGGTGCTGCCCTTCTCCATCTCCAGGGACCTGCATGGCAGAGCCACCCATGGCCTCAGGATGCTCTAGGACTGAATGCCAGGCTGGCAGTCAGTCAGCAAACTCAGGTGAGGGTCAAACCCCATTATCCAGTGGGTGTGTTTTGACCGCCTGCTCCAGGAAAGAGATCTGAGATGCCACAATGAGAAGCTAAGGATGTGATTTTTTCAACAGATGCAGACTCACTGTTTCTTGCAAGACTCATTTTCATACCACGTGCTCATCAGGAGAGCCCAGAAGCCACAAAATCCTTGTTAAATACAAAGAATTGCTCTCTGTACTGTTTTCTTTCGAAGTATGAAACCCCTGGTCCACAAACTCCAGCCAGACCTGAAAAGACACCGTAATGGCACAGCCCCTGGTGCATTGCTTTACCAGGTACCCACGGCGTGTGCCTTCTCTGTGAGAAGTGAGGTGACCCACTCTGGGATCTCTGGGAGGTCCTGCCCACCCACTAGGAGGTGCTTCAATGAGATGTTTCTTTCAATGGGAAGAAACCAGCTCCACTGGGAACTGCAAAGCCAGTAATTTTGCCCTTTAATGGTAAGGTGTTGCCCTGTTTGTTTTTTTCTTTTTCTTTTTTCTTTTTCGCCCTCATTCATGGATAGAGAGGGAAAGAAAGTGAATGAATGAAAATCCATTAAATCTAACCGGTAGCTTAAATGTTTATGCCATGTCTAACTGCCTGATCCTGCCATTACTTTCCTCTGCATCCTGCTGTACCTGCAATTCAAGAAAATTGCCTCCCAAATTGCCATCTTTAGTTTGAGATCCACGTACAACTTGGCTGTAAGCAGTGGATGGAAATGAAATGGACTAAAAATTTAATCCAGCCAGGATTTCCTTGCATTTTTCAATAGTCCTTGCTGTCAAACTGTAAGTCCTGCTTATTAAAGGTCATGTTTATTAGAGAATGAGGCAGGGAGAATTACAGAAACCGACATCTTTAGCAGTGCAACTAAATAAAAAAAAAATTGCTCTTTGCTTGCATCTACACGTTTGCCTCTATATACAGGCAGAGAAACCTATACAAAGTTATGTTTTTTGCAGTGACATGTACATGCAGAAACCTTTGGCAGAAAGCTTCAACTTTCAAGCTGCACTGAGATTTGCCCTTAGAACGGGCTAAAATCCCTCTGCTTCAAACTTTAGTGATCAGATTTCATCTCCTAATTTGACATAACAGCCTCCAGAGATTAATGAAAATTTCCATGTAGGTTTTTTTGTTGTTGTTGTTTTCCAAGTGAAGTACTCTTCCACCCCACCGCCTTCCCTAAGGATGTTGTTAAAAAATACCCTTTTTGGAAATATGGTCCTAGTTATTCCTTCTTTATTAGGGATTTTCTAGTTAAACCACCACTGTCCTAGTTTCCAGTAAACTCACAACTTCACACACAGACACATACACTAATGTCTCGGCTGTTGAACTGGTCCTCAGATCATCTGCATTGAGTCTCCAGTTCCCAAAGGGCAACCTCTTGCCTCTAACTCTTTCTCTTTCTCTCCTTCTCTCCTTCTCTCAGCCTCCTTTTAGTAATAACTTATTTTTAGGACCATTAATTTGAAAGTTCTAAAACTCAAAGGCATAAAAAAATAAATGTAAGAAAAAGAAAACTCCTCATTGCTTTGGAAAGTGGTGGTGAGCCTGGGGAGAGATGAAGAATGGGGACGAAACAGAAGGAAGGAGCAAATTTGTGGAAGAGTGGTTCTGTGGAGAATCATTAACTGCCGATATATCATCAGTGGCTCAGGATGTCCCTGGTTCAAAAATTGCTGAGGTCTGGGACAGTAGAATTGCCTTATTCTTCTGATCTTGTCCAGGTATCTTCTGTTGGCCGTCTTTGGAGATGGTCTTTGGTCTGGCCTAGGTGATGAGACCTGGACCCAGCTTGTGCTGGGGATGTTTGTGCCTGGAGTCATGGCGTCTACCTGCATGCTCCTAGCTGAGGAAACCACACCAGGGTCATGTTGATCTCAACATGACCTTAGGGAGGTACCTCTGGATCTGCAGTCCCCTGGGGTCTGAATTACTTGCTGGAGCTGACTGCCTCTCTGCAGGCAGCGAGGACAGTGATTGTGGGTCACTGTTTTGGGGACGGTCTGCAGAGCTGATGGAGAGACTGGCATGCCAGCCCCGACTCGCTGACAGCAAGAGCAATCACCCCATGGGCAAGGGCATGCATGCTGAATGATCCTGCCCACCACCTTGTCCCACTTCTGCTCGCTACCTCACCGTGTCCCCACTGAAAGGACGGGTACAATAAATATTCATAGTGCACTTATGGGTCTATTAAAAGCTACGTCTTTTTGTGTTTTGTTTTGTTTTGTTTTTTCTCCAAGGTAGGTTCATCTATTCTGATTATGCTGAGGGCCTACCAAATCACTCTCTCTAAATATGCCGTCGCCCTAGTGATAAATGCAGCTGCTGGAGTGGGTCCTTTCTGGCGTTAATCGAATGCTTTAATGAAGTCAGCGTGCTGTTCATATGCATTAAAATGCTCGGTCCCAGTCTGAAGAGGTGCAGCACCTCCCTGGCTCTTGTGCCTCTGCACCAGAGGTAAATAAAGCACTTAAGGCCTGTGCTGGGAAGGGATGAGTATCCATTTGTTGCTGCTCATCCTTTCGGGCACCCCTCCACCTTTTTTTTTAAAGTATGAATGGTTTTTCACAGCCTCCCCTCCCAGGTTTACACAGGAAAGTGGCATGGAGGGGCTCTGATGGCTACGTGTTCTCTCTCATTCCTGTTAGGTGTGACAAAGTGCTGCGCTGACTCCAGCCTCCCAGCTCCCTTTACAGACCATTGTTTCCCAGTAACGAAAGGACACTGAACAGAGTGGAGGAGCCAGGAGTGAGCTGTCTGAGCAAACAGGGAGGCATGGTGAGCCAGTGAGAAGGTAGCAGCACGCACACCCAGGTTCCTAACTCATGAGTCCACAAGGGTGGTGATGGCTTCTACCATGCGGGTGATGGTGGGCTTGTACCACGAGGCGGGTGGTGGGTTTACAAGGGTGCAGGCAGGAGAGGGGCTTTCCCTGGGGAATCCTAATGTGGGTGGGATGATGGTTGGCTTCAGGAGGCCTTTAAGATCACTGGTGCGGTCAGTCGCACGTGTGAATAAAGAAGGCAGCAAAAAGGGAGGTGGATTGAACGATGGGCAGTCCATGAAGTGTACTATCCAGACAGACTATAAACAATTGGCAATGTAAGGGGTAAGTAAAACTCCAACTTGAGACACCTAAGTCTCTTACGTACACAAGAACTGGGTATCCGGGCTCCTGTGGGAGTCCAGAGAGCTATTTCTCCTACCCTGACTTAGACGCCGACATTTGGTTGGCTGAATTGCTCTCTACTCGGTTGCTTAAATGTAAATGTCTGCTGTGTAGGTGTTGGCGTGTGAGCTGGGTGCATGCACAAACATTGTGGGGTGTAAACTCCCACTGTATCCCGACTTACATTGACAGTGTTGTCTGTTGATCAGTTTACACACACGTAGGAGTCCAGATCCACTTGAGACCTGCGGGATCCCTTTGGTTCCTGCTGGCCCAGAAAGAAAGGTATCCTGTAGGTCCTGAACTGCCTTTCTAAGCCCTGTGTCCTGGACCATCCTGGATGTCCTCAGATACCTTAGATGGCACTAAATGTCTATGGGTAGGCAACTGAACTGAGAAGTAGTTCCCAGCGAGCTCAAATCGCTGAGGTATTGCTGCATGCAGACATCTGAATTGAGGTGACTGACATCCACCCAAGCTATTTTTCATCCCTGACTGTGAATCTTCATGTGAAGAGCTGGAAGGGCTGTTCAAGCTCTTTTGTACATTCCAGCTTGCTATTATCAACAAAAACTGCATTTTGTGGACTCTGGGTGTGGATCTTTGTGGGTGGGATGCAGACAAATAACTCTCTAGACCCACCAACAAATTTCACATAGGCTACAGAATAACAGCTGCAAGCATCACTACCAAGTAGAGCTCAAAACAAATACTCAAGGGAAGCAGTGAGACTGTAAGAACTTCCCAAGCCCTGAGCATCTTGCATTTGCTTATTTCACATCCATTTTGGAAAAGGAAGATACAGTCCTTAGCCAGGGAGCTGAGCCACATGGTAAATTGTGTCTTGTACCACACCATACGTGAATATGGCCCAACTGAACATGGACAATTTTAAGGACACTGACTGCTCTCGCGCTCTTTCTCGTATCTGATCTTTTTAAAAGAAACCTTATAATCTGTTCTTTGAACCATTTTGTCTCTTCTCCCACTGGTCCTGCCTTCTCTCTTTCTTCTATTTTTCCTTTCCCCCCGTTCACCTTCATGGATGGGAACCTCATTTATTGTTGTTAAAACATGCAGTCAGCTGAAAAATTGACACCGCAAAAGAACTGGAGAGCTGAGTGGATCCCCGTCGTAAGAGTGCAGGAATCGTCTCCTGGACAGGGTTTAACGAGTTCTCTATCAAGAAACATTAAATTTTATATATTCATTCCAATTTTGTGTCAATAACTTGTGCTTCCTTAAAATACCTTTTCTAAGATGGTATCTTGCGACCTGAGGACATCAGAGGAAAGGAGCTTATAAATTTCCCTTCAGTGTTTTCTCTAATCATATTTGAAATTAAAAATTGGGATGTATTTCCAAACTTGAATTTGACTTCAGGTTCTTGACACTGGTCATGCCTTTCTCACTGTGCTGAACAGATCCTGAAAATCTTTACTAACAGCTGTGTTGTCCCAGCTAAGATGTATATGTGCTGTTGCATCATGCCTCCTGATCTTGTTTTCACTAACCTAAGGAGGCTGAGGGCAAGACTCAGACCACCTGCTTCAGGAGGTAATAGGGAAAGTAAACAGAATTCATGCCCTTAAATGGGAGCCAGCAATTCAGAAAACTCCTGCTTCAACCCACCCTTGGAGAGAAATTCAGCTAGCCGTGTGCCAAAGGAGACATTCAATGCTCATCTTCTGTGCCTGGCCCAAAGCTCCCAAGAAAGAGGCATTTGGTCTCTTCTACCCTGGGGTAATTTTTGTGAGCAGAATTCCAGGACCAGTTTAATTGACCATTCCCAAAGTTAAAAGACCCTCCCTACTCCTATTCTTGCCCCTACTCATTATACCTCGCATCTTGTTTATCTATCCAAATATCACACAATACATCTGCCATCACAGGAGGGAACTGGTGATGAATTGCATGCCCTCCACAAACTCTCAGTTTTCCCCCAGTTCTCTGTTTTCTAGAGACAGCACATTCACATTACACTGTAAGTAATTCCGGCACACTGTGGCCCAAGATACCCAACTTCATTTCTTCCTGTAGGAGGTCACTTTCTCCAGCTCTGAAGGGGTGTCCCATCCTTGTAAGTACTGACCATCTTGCTAAACTTTGTGCCCACCAATAACTTCATTAGCAGCAATTTTGTTTTTCCTCCCAGATTATGAATGACAAGACAGTCATGCCAGACTTCCTATCGACTCCTACAGACCTTGCCTCCTCAGAAACACCTCCGTCTGCCCTTGATGCCTCATAAACAGCTATTGTTTAGCAGATCACTTAGCAGTTCCTAATCCATTTAAGGAGTGCTTCATGGACATTGCATCACACTAATTTTTTAATCAAACTGTCATGAGCTGCAAAGTCAAAGCTTTATAAAAGTCTAAATAAATTATATCTGGTTAGCCACCTTTATCATCCCAACTTTTTATCTCGTCAAAGAGTGTTTGACAAGTCGTATTTTCTATTAGTCTGTGTTAATTTGCCCTAATTATGTTCCCATGCGCTAATTCTGTATTGATTGACTCCTGTATTAGTTTTTCCATTATTGTGATGAGATTATGTTAGACTTGCCACTCTAGAGCTGCTTGGGTCAGACCACTTTCTCTTTTCTAACACTGGCACATAATGTGACTCTCCAGCTCCTCTGGAATTTCCCTAGTGCTCCAGGAGTTATCCAAGACTGATGTCAAGGGGTCAGAAATTTCCTCAGCCAGTTCTAGGAAGACTCTTGGCTGCAAGTTTGCAGATCCTATTCATATAAAATGTGTTTATCCCTAGAAGAAATTGCTTAACTTCCTTCTTGGTTGCTAGTAGAGTGGAAAGTATTTCGACATCCTTGTGTGATATAAACACATCCTCTTCTTTCTTTCCAAACTCAGAGCAAACATATTTATTGAACATTTCTTCTGTCTCTAAATCATTATTCACATTTTTTCTGTTTCCACATGGTTGGCCCATGACATCGCTGGCATTTTTTTTTTTCCTAATTAGCCTAGAAAACTCCTTCCTACTCAATAATTTGGATCTTTCCTTGCCATCTATATCTTCTCCTTTCCATTTTCTGTACTTCCTGTCTTAAAATTTATACTGATTTGCATTTATGTTTCATGTCCTTGTTTTCCTTTGCTATTCTAGGGCTAATTGCAACCTTCATGTCAATGCTGAACTAAAATGTGTGTTTGGCCAAAATTATCCTGTTCTTTTTCTTATGAAATCATAGCTTTTAGGCCCTCATAAACCTCCATTTAAACTCTCCTGATACATATACATACATACATAATACACACACACACACACACATATATATAAAAGTATGTATACACATTTTTCCCCTGCTCAGTTAAGCTGATACTTTCCTTCAGCCTCAGGAAATTGTTTTCTGAAGTCACAACACACACCTTTCAGAGGGAATTTGTTTTTATTAGGAGTTTACCAACAAGAGTCCAAGAAACAGAACCAGTTGGATAGTTGATACACCTGAGCAGGCATTTTGCTGTACCCTCCAAGGGGTTTGTAGAGATGGATGCCGCTGAACATGACCGGTCAGGAACAGAAAGGTTGTCCACACAGGGGAATTGAACATACAAATCCCCATGTTTTCTTGCCTATCCCACCTTCCTCAAAATGACCTCCAGGCTTCCAGTATGTCTTGAGTCTAAAGTACTCCTATCAGGGTTATAGATATTTTATGGAAGTTCTCAGGACATTTCTGCTGATACGTAACATTTGCTGTTGACTGAACACATCCATTTAATAAGATTCATTTGGAACCCAGATCTGTGTGACCAGGAACTCCACAAGTTTGAATATCATTGCAAGGAGAGGAGACAGCCTAGGTAGCTGGAGGGAAAAGCTCTTTTACATTAGCAACACGTGGAAGACAAGATGGATTTTGCCAGTCTAAGTCCTGCTTGAAGGCTGCTTGACTCAATTTGTTGAATGATTCAAAATGACCCTAGGTGTTGATAATCGCGTCTCCTATGAGATTTGCTATGAATTCAAACTTTGTACAGTTAGTATGACTTTACCACAGTTGTGAGTCTGAGGACTATTCAATAATGACAGTCAGTTTGGTTTGTTTGCAATCTCCATATGTTCTCTGAGGTCTGTAAAGATGCCAGAAGATGCTTTATAAGATTCAAGCTGAAGGAATATGAGAAACCTTTGGCAAAGCGAGATGAAATTGTAGGTAAAACAACTGGCGTAAAGCAGGTTGTGGCTGACACACTCTTAGAATCGTTACAGGCAAAGTTCAGTACATGGAAGGAATAAAACCCAGTCAGCTCAGCAGTAGTCAATGAGTCTGAAATGGATGGTTCAAGTCATGGTTAATTTATTCAAATTGGCTTTCCGTCTTGGTGTGATAGACAGGTACGATATGCCTATCCACCTTCGACATTTTAAATAGTTTCCACAATAATGCGTCAAATTGAGTTTCACCACTAGTAATAATGCAGAACATTGACCTGTGACATTTGAAAATAAGTGACAGGAGCACAAATGCGCTCCTTCCTGAGCAATCGCGCTTTTCACACAGGTGGAACATTTTTGTTCCAACAACCATTTTTTTCCAGCCATGGCACCCTACTCGTGTCAATCATACTGAAGATTCAAAGAGCTTCACTTGTTCAAAACAAACAGAATGGAGCAATTCCTCTCACAACATATAATTAAGCTGCCCAACTCTTTGCCTTGGGATGCTGTGGACGATAAGAGTTTAAAAGGTGACACGAGAAATTCATGGAGGAGTATGCTTCTGCCGGCTATTAAGCACAACGTCCTCACCTGCCTCAGGATGTCTGTGTGATGGAAATGGCTGGAGCCTGGCAGAGAACTCAGGGGGAATATCACTATATCCTTGCCATGTTCTTATACTTTTCATGTAGGCATCTGCTGCTGGCTGCTGCCAGAGAAAAGACAGTGTTATAATGGACCTTTTGCCTGACTGAGAGCACCTGTCCTTATACTCTTAATCAAATCAAATGGAAATGCCTTACCATGGTTAAAATGGGCTTGGGAATGGGCTGAAGGATACCTAAAAGTTTGGCATGGCAGCTCTTCATCAAAGAGTGTGTCGCAAGAGCTGATGTATAGCTCAGTGCAGTACCGCATCAACAACAAAAAAAATGTCCTTCTTGAACTGGGATTTCATAGCTGAGCTTGCACTCTCCTCGTCAGACACAATCTTAATGGTGAACGAACTTCAGGGTAGACTGCATTTGATGGAAGATAGCAGTCATTATTCAAGCTGACATTGACAAAATGACAGTGGTAAAATAATGGCACGTTCTTTGATATTGCCTTCAGGGTCAGGGTACTCACTGTTATAGGATGGCTTATCGATCGGGCTTGCCATTTTTAGAGCCCAGACAAGATGTCAGGAGGAAGTTGCAACTGGAGAATAACAAGAATTAAAGGATTTAGCATTGGTTCATGGCCTTCACGGAGTGTTGACACACAGGTTTCTTACTGTCTGTGAACAAACGATCTGAAACTTGTGTACCTCCCAGATGATGATGCCATAGATAGAAGGTATTTTGATAGCCAGCAACTTTCTTGTTGCTGATCTCATAACTTTATTCCTGTGAGCTTCCAAGAATACCACATACAGGGACGGATTTCATTTTGGGGCCCACAGTGACACAAAAGAGCAGCTCTGATTTCATAGCTGCATGCATTCCTCTGAAGAATGAAGGTTTATGCAAAGTCTTGGTGCACAAGGAAAGATGCCAAGCCAAATGTATTTTTAGCTGTCCAGCCAGCTGGGTTTCTTGTGTCTGTA
The DNA here is from genome assembly GCA_013398915.1 of Dromas ardeola. Lineage (NCBI taxonomy): Eukaryota > Metazoa > Chordata > Aves > Charadriiformes > Dromadidae > Dromas > Dromas ardeola. Next base: position 590,101 of record VYZM01003738.1, on the reverse strand, counting down.
TGAATTCACTGCTTTTCCCCACAAGGATGATCAGAAACATCACTCTTGCAAAAGTTCTCAGTAAAATATCTGTAAAAATTGGTGAACCCAAAGGTGCTATGAAGCTCCCAGACTTTCTTTGGAGCCCATCCAGCAATGGCAAACTTGCTTTAGTTTTATGGTTATTCCCTCTGAGGAGATGACGTATCCACGGAGTTGCACTTTAGTGAACTTTTCATGTTTTATATACAATCTGTTTTCTCAAGCACCAGCTAGAGAGGACCAGCACTGTCCATACAGCCAGCCAGGACTAAGCCTGATCCATCCATGCAGACGTTACTGTTGTAAGGAACCAATGGGAATTGGCTGGGTGGCGTAGCTAAATATTCAAAGTAAATGTGTTCTACATAGAGTAAAGCCTTCTAGTCAACACCTTCATAAATACGCACCAAGCTGCAATCTCTATTTAAGCCCAACTCCATAAACATCCTGGCACTCTGTGTCCTTTTCAACAGTTCATTAATTAAAGACAGATGACATTTGGTTTTGATCATTATTTATTTTTCACGATTTGATGCAGTCAACAACAAGGCATAAAGAGCCGTACTTTTTTAACAAACACGACGGAGGTACCGGAGGGAGACAGATGAGTGAATGAAATTTTTTGTCAGGCTTTTTTTTTTAGGTATTCCTGGGGGGCTTGAAATCTAGTCTGGAGAAGCAGTACATGATTTCAACTGAGGTGCTGGCTTCAAAATTCAGACTGTTTAGATATCAAAAAGGATGAGGTTGAATTAAAGTACCAGACAGCTTTCATCAAGGTATTTTTTCAGAAGTCTGGGGGAGAGGTTCACCTGGGCTTGCTGGACACAGGTGTGATCAATGTGACCAAATTATTTCCAGGACATTAGCGGCGTGTACAAAAAAATTGCCACTTTGGACAAACTGTGTTCGTACTGATGGGATTTCTGTGAAATGCAGCGGTGGTGCACTGCGAGCCAGAGATGCCAAATAGCAGTGGGGTGCATCCTGTGGGTTGAATCAAACCCCATGATCACAAGGTGATCTGGGATCAGATCTCGGGGAACTCACTCCGACACAACCACCACCAGATTCAACAAGGTCAGGAGGGGCCCCAGTTCTGCCTGACCAGAAAATCAAGCTGCAGGGTAGCCATGAGGTTCCCAGATGTGACAAAGTCACTCAAAGAGACCGTGAGGCACAGCAAGCAGAGCTGACTTTCTGTGTGCGTGAAAAAGCCAGCTTAGCAGAGCTATCGACTTTCAAGTCTCACTAAGGCTGGGTGTTTTGCACATTTCCTTGGCCAGACAACCAGTAAGAAAATGGATTTTTCGAGCACTATATAAACAAAACCCAAGGAAAACTGTCCTGGATAGTCCATCTGGTGTCGGTTTTGGTGCCTTCCCATCGTATCATCCAGCACTGGTATAAATACAGGTTCTGTGTGGGGAAAGTAAGGGTGATCTGGGCAGGAAAAAGCTTTATTTGCCCTTGATTTTGTTCACTTTGCAGGCCTGCCGGCAGAGTTCAAGCGGGGATGTGTGCAGGTCTGGAGCGTTGACCCCAGCCAGCTTAATCCTTTGCTTTATTCTATCAGCCTTGGCAGAAACAGGCTATACGAGGCACTTCAGCCTACTCCCGGTCAAAACCCGTGCACGGCAGATCAAAGCGGGATAGACAGGGTCTGTTGCTTGCCAAGAAGGCCAGGTGGCAGAAAGCTTCTCACATGTCAGCAGGCACCAGGAGAAGTTCGGGAAACGTTTACAGGCAGCTGACGCCTCCGTGGAGATCTTAGGCTTGCGGCTTTCAAGAGTTCACCGCACACCTTCCAGTACAGCTGCCGAGGAGTCAGGGTGCAGGCAGCTGGGTGGGATGCGGGGCTGGGCACATGCCTGTTCCTGGAGGGGTTCAAGGCAGAGATGAGATCCACTGGCTGGTTAGGAGCAGAGGCATGTGGCAAGACTGAAATACCAGTCCTTGCACCCATAAGAGCCGGCTCTGTCTTTCTCCAAATCACAAACAAGTGTTTAAAGAGAAACTCGCCCTCTTCCCTGGATTGCTTTGGTGGTCTGGAATAGACTCCAGGAATTGCATCCAGTCAGCCGTCTGTTCCTGCGCTCAGCTTGGGAGTAGATGATGCCCCAAATCTTAGTGGAATTTAAATGGAAAAAGGGCAAAAAGGCTAATCCAGGGAGGGAGCCAGGAAGGCATTCAGAAGCGGGAAAAAGTTAATGCAAAAATACTGTTCCCAACAGCACTTTCAGTCTCCTCCCTAGGACCAAGGATTAAATGGGACAGAGAGCTGCTGTGATTTGGCTTCTGCTCTTCATATGTTGAATTTTATTTTCCTATTTCATTTTTTTATTGTCTTTTTTTCTTTTTCATTTGGGAAGTGACCCAAGAAACTGTGTTTCCCACATAGCCATTTCAAAGGAAATTTGATGCTGCAACAAGGGCCCTGGGGGAAACACTTTGGGAAAACAGCACCAGCTCTGTCCTTCCTCTCTTTTTTTTTTCTTAGGAAGGAAAAAAAAGAGAGAGGAGAGGAGCCTTCAGTGTGGGGAGACGTGAAGCTGGGGGAGATTGGGTTTCAGAAAAGCAGGCGGTGTGGCTGCTTCATCCTGTTTCTTAAGCCAAGGACTCTCAGCCTCTGCTCAGACACAGAAATACCTCAACTCTTCAAAGCGATACTTTTGCGATCCCTTTTTTTTGTCCCTTTACCTCCCTGTCCCCACTGGAAGACTCCATAAAACCTCTCCTGATTTGGTTCAGCCCACCACAAAGTTTTCTGGGCATTGCAAGATGGAGGCACGATTCCTTCTAGCCTTCCCTAGGAGATCAGCACTTTGGTGGAGAGAAACTCCAGCTCCGCAGAGTGGTTGGGCAACCCTTGGCCCAATCTGGAGGCCCAGAGACTGGGCTGTCCGTGCCAGAGCCTGACACTTGCTGGTTAAGTGTCCTCATGCACCCCACACCTCTAATTTCTGCCCCCAGAGCAAAGATGTAAGTGTTCACCGGGGTGACAGAGTGACTGCCCAGCACAGCAACAATGGGGACCGTGAGGATATTTCAGGGACTGATCTAAACATTCAGTATCCTGAAGAGAAGGATCTCCTTCCCCAAAGAGACTCAGTTTGCAAAATGATCTCTCCCAGCCATGCTGGAGTTGGCTGAACTTGGAGAAAGGAGGGAAGAGCCTTTCCCCAGCAGGAGCATGTCCAGCTGTTTCCCTCGCCTTGAATAACTAAACAAGGGCTTTGATCAAAGCTGCTTGGCATGAGCATCTGTCCCTGCCTCTGAAATGCAGCTTTGCCTTGCCGGCTCGAAGAGACGAAATGTTGGAGGCTGGAAGGAGCCAGCGCAGTGTGTGAGGCATGTCCTGCCCCTCACACTGGCCAGGTGACCAGAGGGACAGGCACCAGGGTTTTGCGCCTGAGCTGCTCGGGCCACCGCAGCTCATGGGCAGGCTGGGCTCAGGCAGCTCTGGGGTCACAAGCTCCAGCGGTGGCAGGAGGGGCAGTGGGTACTGACCTCAGGAGGCTGCAGGGACAGACACTCTCTTACACCCTGCAAAGGTGTTGAGCAGAACTGGAGAAGCGCTGGTATTTCCCCAGCCATCTCTCTGACATTCTGCGTTGTGGGATGGGAACAATGGCACTGCTGCCCTGGGTCATACACAAATGCCCTGAAGCATCCAGCAGTTTCCAAAATATTCATCTTCAGATTCCTCTCCTACTATCCTTTATGCTCATGGTGATCAATAGAGCACTGCTGACTGATGCTGTGAGCCTGAGTGGATTTAGTGCCTTCAGGCAATGAAGGCGGAAGCCCATTTGTCCCATCCCCATGTGTTGCGTGAAATACTGGCCAATTTAGGAATTATTACTACACCATGCCCCTATATGCATTTGCCACCCACCTATCCATGTGCTCCTTCCCTAGGACTGTGAGCGATCTGGCAGGAGGATACTGGGAATCAGCTCCCAGCTCAGTACAGCTCCAGTCCTCACCCTCTTGCACAGCACAAACTCAAAAGTGCTGCAATAAGAACGAGTGTGTCACACAGGTTCGCTTGCAGCAACCACCTCAGGTCCCAGGGGGTCACTGGGTGGGAAGAGCTCCAGGTGCCTGTCCCCAGCTGTCCCCCACTATGCCATCATGATGTGGCACACAAGGGTGTGCAGATCTGCCACTCGCACAGCCCTGCAGGTCACAGGGACATCAGAGCAGGTGACCAGCTGAGCCCTGATCCTGTGGGAAGGATGAAGTCCCTAATAAGACAGGCAAAACACTTCTTCCCCATTGTCTCTCCTCTTGTCCTCCTGGCCTCACTTCATACAGCTGTAAAGAGCTGGTGTAGCCCCTCACAAACCTTTCAGGGTCTGAGATTCCCCCAGGCTGTCAGTCAGAGACAGACGGTGTACTGTGGAGCCCTGAAAGGCTGTACCTGCTCTCCTCTGGCTGAGCAGCCTGCGCATTTCCCACGGCAAGGCACACTTCCCTGGGGAAAGGGGCTGCAAGGAAAGGCTGCTGGGCTAGAGATGCCAGTGATAAAGCCCCAGCCCTCTCTTCCACCACCCATGTTGGTGCCCAGAAGATTTCATGGTGCATTTCTATGTTTCCACTGATCCCCTGGGTTCGAGCCTGTCTGAACATCCCACGGTGCATGCAGGGGCTGGAGCTGGCAGAACAGGGGGCTGCAGGGACCATGCTCGTGGTCACGGAGACAGGGGACATTTCCTCTGCTGGCGTGAGGCTGTGCATGTGCACAGGGGGAAATCCGCTGTTCGTGCCGGGAGTTATCTCAGCCACAACAACAGTGCAGCCCAACAAGCTCCATCTGCTTCCCCTCCCACCATCCAGACGGTGAACCCCAGCTCTGTCCCACCGCAAGGGACATCTTTCAGAGCAGCAGAAGACTGGCCAGTGTCCCGCAGCCTCTCTTGCCCTCAGCTAGGTCTCCAGGCAAAGGATTTTAGATAAGATCAGCATATTTTTTTTTGCCACATAGAGGTTCACTCACCGAGGATGGACAGAGATCCATGAGATTCATTTCATGGATGGCTCCGAACAGCTGTGACACGGAAAGAACTTTCAAGTGCTCTCAGCCCAGCTGCATCTGAGCCAGTGTCCTGGAAGCCTGATTTACTTTCTAACCCACCTACCTAGGTATTTCAAGCACATTGCCACTGCAGCATCTCAGTCTCAGTTTATCTCCATATCCTACTGCATATTCCCAAATGATGCTGAATATCGTGTCTCCGATATTACTTTTTAAGTAACCTTAATTGTCTGATTTTGATTTGTGTTTAAATTGCACTTTTCCCTGCAACCTGAGAGGCATCAGAATTATACGCGAAGCGTTTTGGTGGAAAGTATTTTCGTGTGCTCATCTGGCGAGCGCTCCTGTTGGAGGGCGTATGCACGAGGGGGCAGAGTTAAAGCTTCTGGGGGAAGATCAACTTCTGAATTTCCTGAGGTTTATGAGATTAAAACCTCACATTTAACGTTGCATTAAAAGAGAGCTGTCAGGTTCTATTTCACAGAAGATGTTGTTTTTGTGAAAAGGGCTTTTTACAAAACATATGGCCAAGGTAATTGTTTGGGTTTTGTGGGGGGGAAGAGGGATTTATTCCAGGGAAAGCGTGTCTTTTGAACAGCTCTGGCCCGAAGAATTTGAAGCCCTCAGCTAATGCATGAAAATGAAGCTGACTTCATGGAGTGGCGACGTTGACTCTCCTGTTTTCTTTGCCAGGAGGGAAGGAAGCAAAGGGAAGCAGGCTGCTTGGAGGAGAGGGCGATGTGGTACTTCAGCACAAGCCTCAGACACCTCTCCAGGCTCCAGGCTCACCTGAAGCCAGGCTGAAATTCCACAGCCCCACTGGCAAAGGCCTGCTTGCACATGGGTGCGATTAATGAGCAACACACTTTGTTCATTACATGCCTTCATTTTAAATCATAAACGACTTCATGAAGGCTTTTCCTTTCCAAACACATGTAGATTGGTCACTCCCCTTTTAGGTGGCTTTTGTGTTCACAGCGGAGAGAAATGTTGGTGCTCAGGGCTGACATCAGTGGGATCTTTCGTTAATTGAATTACTGTTTTGTGGCAGAATGTTTTAAAAATAAGCGGAAATGTCCCACATACTTTTTTGGCTGAGAGATCAAATGTATCCAAAGGAATTCAATAATATTCCTACATCTGTGAGTCCTGCCTGTCCCTGGAGAAAAAAAAAGCCAAATTCAGTCTCCACCATTGTTTGTGTTCATTATATTCCCTTATCATCTTTTTGGCTCGTGGGCAGCAGGGGGGAACTAGCAGAGTTCCTCAGGCCTCAAATGGAAACATATAGAGTCATATGCATATCACAAGAGCAGGAAGGACAGTATCAGAAAAAAAAAGACTCCTCCACTATTCATCTGAACAAGAGCCATGATTTGCTTTGAAGGCATTCGCCTCCCCCATTGCTTGCTTTTCTTCTGAATACTTATTGCGGCAGAATCCAGGCTGAAAAGGTGTAGGTAAAAAAGGAAAGCGTGAGGTGAGATTCTTTGAACCTGCATTCGCATGCAGAGCCACATGTGGATATGAATTTTCAGGCAAGTGTATCTTCAGGTACCTATTGGCAGACAAATCCCAAAGCAAGTACTTGCACTTATATGAACTGATGAGGATTTATCTAAGAATTTGCTGGCAAAAGAACACTCATGTGAGCACTTATTCAGAGATACCCTAGCAGGGAAATACTTGTTCACAGGCTTGTCCACAAATGAATTACCTGCAAATTCATATGTAAATACTGGTGCTACAATCCCTCCATGTGTGTCTGCGTCAGGGAATGTGTGTGCATGTAGAGGTGAGCAAGGCAAGCAACAAGCAAATAGGGATGCGAATGTGAAGTGAGAGGAAAATGGCTTTTGATACCCATGCAAAGAAGTCCGGTGCTCACGCAACAACGGTGTGAGCGCGCGACCCGGGGCGCTGGTGTCACCACACACGCAAACATACTCGGACAGGGCTTTCCTGTGGCAGATGCTCATGCATATTGGCAATACGTATCCATTTTCCTGGCCACCGTTCAGGCAATCAGGTATTAACTGGTGATTTTATGGTGGGGCAGGAACTGGAAGGGTTGGGGTGACCAACCCTTGGCTGGCTGCTTGGGAATCTTTCAGGAGTTCTCCTTGAGGGAAGGAGGAGCAAAGTCGCTGGGCTCACACCCAGAAGACAAACAGCCTTAGCTCAAATCTAAGCTAAACTCAGAGAAAGAACCCAGGTGGAACCGGCTTGCCAAGTCCTGGTGTTGAAATGTAAAAGCAAAAAACAGGAATGGCATCGAATCCCTCTGGACACGTTTGATGTCCTCCACCAGCAAAATTGTGTTGGACATTTCAGCTTATTTTTAAAACATTCTGCCACTAAACAGTAATTTGAAGAGCTAAATCTCCCTCTGACATCAGTTCTCAGCTGCAGCGTCAGGTCAAGTTTTATTTAGGCTGCCTTAAATGGACATTGCCAAGCTGGAAAGAAAAATAATTCTATGAAACATCCGATACTTTAAAAGCAAAGAGGTTATTTCTGACAGAGCCCGTGCTCACCCCATCCCCCAAGAGCAGACTCTCCTGCACCGTTGTCTTGCAGGGTGGGATTTATCAAGGGAAATAAGGGGGTGAGTCCCCTCTGTCAGAAGGCTTCATTTCAGGAAGACCACACTAACCACTGCCCGGCTTTCCAATGATTGTAACAGGCTTCAGGCAGCTGCAAATATTTCATCACGGGCACTATTTGTTGCTGATTTAAAGCCTGTCATGTCCTGTGTACCTGCAGTGGGAACTGAGCCATACAGCTGTAGAAGGACCATCATGGCCCCGAGACACATCCTCCATAAGGTCTCCATGCTCCTGACGCTAAGCCCATGGAAAATAATGCAATCACCACTCTAAAGTAAAGCGTGTTTGAAAAGTGCAGTTGATTAGACATGTTCTCTGATGGACTGAGTTTGTGTAACTCGGGCTGTGTGCGCTCCTCTCTCTTGCCTGTGCTCCCTCATTAACAAGTGCCATGCTCTGCCAGATTAATGATCTCCTGATAGGCACTGGAGAGATGCTTTAGCTTAGATTCATCCCACTTAAGCTGTAGAGACTTCACCAAGGAAGATAAATGGGGAGCAGAACTGGAGAGGCAACGGGACGAGCACCTCCATGTGGGCAGCAGGACTCAGCAAGGCTGCATTCCTGGGGAGAGTGATGAACTCAGGTGCATCAAGGCAGGTAACGGAGGGTTTGGCTGCAATTACCTTGTTCCAACTGGATTTCTGAACCTGAGACCCTCGTAGATGGGATCCCCACCATTGCCCACACCGCTGCTGCCCGATCACCTCCTCTACCTGCTGATTCACATTAAGCCAGGTGCTGGCTCAACCGCTGGGGTTGGCTCCCACTTTTCTCTGAGAGTGGGTGAGCTGGCTCAGGGCTGTGTGCAGGCTCCCTGGTTTCTCTCCAGCTGCCTTTTCCTCTGCAGGAAGGGTCTCAGACATGAGCGAGCGAGTGTGGGTCTCTGTGCTTGCGGGGATGCACTGAAATAGCAGGGTGCGAATTACCCCTCCTGCCCTGCTCTCATTGAACAATTCCTCTGATCTGCTCACCTGAGCCGTCCTCATGCAATCCTTACTCTCTAAGTTAAGGGATCTCTGGGATGTGTAGGAAAATGAGTCTCTGATGTGGGCCTGAAGATGCTGTAACAACCCATTACCGGTGTTACAACAGCAGGGTCTTTTACAGCGTGGTTTTAACATCCCCAAAACCCCCAGCTTTCTTTGTAAAGGAGCCATTGATTCCACTATCCTGGTTTTACAAGTGAGGAAAACAGGACACAAAGAGGGAAAGAAAAGCTTTTGTTCAGAGCAGTGCAGCGAGTCAGCAGCAGAGCCACAGCTCTCCCAGCACCAAGTGCTGCTCCCACTTTGTGTTTGCTAGGTGTGCGAGGCTAATGCCAAATGAGTTTAATGGGGGTCACGGCTGCCTTGTCCCATGTGTTGTGCAAGCTCACGGAAGGCATTCACCCTGCCCGAACTCGCTACCGGCTCCACCGCTTTCATGTTTGTGATAGCACGGGGGAAAGCCAATCCCTGGAAATGGGAAAGAACAAAGGTTAGCACAGGGAGGACAGAGGGATTTGCTCTTACATCTGTGGAGAAAGCTTCGCATTGTTTGTACCAGAGAACAGCTCACACGGCTCATCAGAAGAGACTCTAGACTTGATCACAGACCATAGCAAGCACTGGCAGTGTCCTGCTGCCATGCAGCCATCAAGTCCCCAGCAGGTCTGCAGATGACAGGTGTCACGGTGCCAAATGCCCTGTGGCTCTTTCATGTGAGGGCTTTCCACTACCTTATGATCTGGTTCATGGAGCAATTTCTCACCCGTCTGGGACAGCAATATGTGTCGCTTACCCTTATGGGGTCACCTATAGCCACAAACTGTAGGAATCCAACATTTTTGAGAGCTTTATACCTGTGCTTGATTGGATAAAATTAGCCAAAGCATTTGAAAGACACACAAACAGACCCTGCCTTGTTTCCTTAGGAAACCAGCCTAAAAGCCTCATGCTAAACATATGTTTCTTTGAAGAATTGTTCCCTCTCTCCTCATGCACACAGACCATTTGCAGGTTGTCAGCCCTTATCATGCTTCGGGGATCGCCAGGGATTCAGTTGTGCAAATAGGAGCCGAAGAAGGTGAAGGCTGAAGCAAAGCAAGGAAGGAGTACAGGGGGCTTGGCTGAATGACTGCCTACCCCATCTAAGCTGCCTTACACCTACAGACACCCAGTTCGTTAATTAGGGCTCCCAAAGCCGGGGAGATTTAGGATGCGAGTGGGATCCAACATGCAGCATGCCCTCTGCGAAACAAGCACCCCCTTGCTCCTGACCTAATCCTGGGAATGTCTGTCTGGGCATGTGCTGGGGACTCTCACGGGTGGAGGATCCCCCTTTCACCTCACCAGCATTTAATAGATCACTCTTTTTCTTATACGAATTCATCTAGCTTTAACTTCCAACAGAGCCGCTTTCTTATAGCTTTCAGCGGTAGATTAAAGATCTCTTTGCTACTCGTAGCTTCTTCTGAAAGTGCTTAGACACTATTATCCAGTCACCTCTTCATCTTCTTTTTGAACTGCTGAATAGGTTTGGTGATTTAAATCTCTCACTCCAAGACATCTTTGTCCGTTGCTTAAATTATTCTTCACTTTTCTCTGTTCTCTTTCAAATTTTCCATGTCCTTTTTAAAATGTGGGCACCAGAACTGGGATTTAGAGGCTCGGCTACAAATGGGTACAAACCATTTTCCCTGTCTTGGGAAAACTGTTGAGATTTTGTCATGTTTTCCTGTCTGTTTTGAGGAGACATGTCAAAACTTTGATAAATGCAGTGACATCATGACACTAGAAAAAATTGATTAGTAGCAAAGTAAATATTTCATATTGACCTTTTTTACAACATTTTAGGAAACATTCTGGTTTTCAATTTCATATTTTTTTTCTTCTTTCTTGCCCAGTTTCTTAGATAGCAAAGTAACTTTGAAGAAAAACAAACCTCCTAGCCCTGAAAAGGTGTTGGAAAAAACTGTTTTGACTATGCAGATTTTTACCTACCCAATTTTTTTTTTTTTTTTTCAAAATGACAAGTGCACCGCCTCCCCATTCTCCTGACGAATGTTTTGCTTTTAATTAACCACCATTTAGGAAATCACTCGCTTCGCTCTGGTTTCTCACATTTCCCTCATCAATACAAAGATGAACGTGCTCTAGCTGACCCTGCCCCAATCCTGAGGTTTGGACTAGGTGATTTCGAGACACCTCTTCCAACCTCAGCAATTCAGAATTAACAGGTCACTTAGCAACCTAGAGCAAATCTCTTTTAATTATGACCAATTACGTTCACATTTCACGTGAACAGGCACAGGGGAGATCAGGTCTTGCTTCAGTTTAGCCTTAGTCTGTTCCCAGACTATAGAAGAGAAAGTGAACCGTGGGGGTTTTTGGACTGGGTTGCGACGTGGGGGTGTACAGTATGCCCGGGCTCATTGTGAATGGGGAACGGTCAACAGGGACAATGGGGAAGGGTCCCTTGTCCCCGTCAAGGGATGCCACCTCAATGGAGCAAGGTGTCCATTTGGTCAGAGCTAGTTGCTCTAGTGGGAGGTGTCCCTGCCCTAGGTGTCCCCTAACCCCCTGCAAGGGGGTTAGAACTAGATGATCTTTAGGGTCCCTTCTAACCCGAACCATTCTATGACTCTATGATTCTATGACTGATTAAACTGTGATACACGAGCCCATGTCCTCGTGTTTCCCCCACCCTCAGGCTCTTGCTCCCCACCCACCATCAGGAATCAGGGGACCAGTGAGTCGGAGGGGACCCTGGCCCTGGGGATGGCATTAACACTGAAGAGGAAAGGGGTAAAAGAGATTTGATGCTACACACGGATTTGATAGCCTTTTCTCCAGCATATGTGCAACATATGCATTTATCAAATGACAGCTTTCAGAGAAAACAAGCAGGATGGTTTGTGTTCTTCTTTTCTCCACATCTCACTAGGCTTCAAGTGCTTTATTGCTATCTTTGAACAGGATCATAAAAGTGGAAGGATTAGACCCCAGCCATCCGCTCTCATGCCAATAGCCTTGTTGAAGTCAAAGGGGCTGTTGGGTGATGGGGGTCTCAGTGCAGACTGCTGGCTTGGTCTCCATGTCATGGAAAACTTCCAGCTGGATAATTGCATCCTGCCTCAATAAATTCTCCCTGGAAATCCACTTGGATGCAGCATCTTCTCTCCCTGCCTCTCTTCAGCAATGGTGGGGAACGGATCGAGACGGTGGAGCAGCTGCTTCGTGCTGTCTCCAGAGGTGGCCACATTCCAGTTGCAGGCAAATGATCTCTGTGCTCACCGGGTTCACCAGATTGCTAGGAGGGTTGCAGTGGGGACGGATGTGAAAATGAGCCGCTACCAGGCAGAAGGGCCCCGAAATGACACAGAATCACTCTGCTCTCCAGATTGCTCTGCCCTGGGACGTCAGCTTGAAATGCAAACAGGGAAGTGCAACGGGTTGACATTTGCATCACTCTCATCTGAGCCCTTCAACACAAGGCAAATATTTGCAGGTGATATTGATATCATCTTAGAACCTCAGAAATGAGGCCTGGCAAAGACATATTACATCATGTGCTCCCAATACTGCGGCAGGATGTTTTCATACAGAAGCATTCCTCCAGGCTTCATCTAGTCCTATTTCAGGAATCCAGAGGACCATTAACCACAGGGAAGAGATATGTTGAAGGCTTGAGTGTCTGGGAGACAGCCTGGCTGAACACCTCTTGGAATAAAGCCTCAATCTAATGAGGAATTGATGCCCAAAGTATAGGATAATAATGGAATAATTTCTCTTGTGCCTTCTAACACTTATTTTTACCCCGAGCCTGGTTTCTCAGTGCAATGTGACTCGGCATAAAAAGAGGGCAGGGAGAGGAGTGATGCCTGAAGACAGACAGGGGAGTGCGGGGCTGGACACTGCCACATCTGTGTGGGCACCCTGTGCTGCAGGCTGTCCCTGTGTCCGTCCTGCTTGTGTGGAAAAGCTCCGAGTGGTGGGACTGGCTGGAAGAGGGAGAGGGCAATGGGGATGGGAACGGGTGCTTCCTGGTTCTGTCTTTGGAATAACCTTCCTCCTCACATGTCGTCTTCATCTATGTCCCCCCTCTCGTGCAGCTCTGCTTTCCATCTCTCTCCAGCACATGCATGCACGTCATAAAGCAGCCCCTGCACCCACCTCGCCATTCCCCACATGCCTGCAGGGGTGCAGGCGTCAAAAACACCTTTCCTATCATCAAATGCGGGCGCGCACCCCCTCCACACCCCCCATGCAAAACCAGCCAGCCAGGCTCCCCGAATGCGAGCTCAGGGAGTTATAAAAAGGTAGATGTGTTTTTCAGGAACACGAGCAGCCCAGCTGAGCAGAACTTCAAGGGGGCCACTTCTCGCTCCCTTTCGTTTCCACTCCAAAGAGCGCGTGAATGATGTCCGGTGGGAACGAGCTCGCCAAGAAAAATGCAGCTGAACTGCCGTCGTAAGGGCTGTGTGCTTCACGCCATAAAACTGGAGTGGAAGAGCAGTGTGAGAAGCTAAGACCCTCACGCACAGGCCATAATGTTCTTTTCTGCTTTGAAGTGGATTTAGGGCTGGCTCAGCCTCTCTGGGGGCTGGAGGCTGCTGCTTATCCATGCAGCCTAGCAGCAGCAATAAGCAGCTGAACATCCTCAAGCCTCCTCCGTACGGACAGCAGAGAATGCTCCACATCCCTCTTCCTCCAAAGCCGTGACTACAATCAAGGAATCACAGGGTGGATTGTCACAGCACGTCCACTGTCCCCTATCTGGCATGTTTTGGACCTGAACTCTTCCCGCCTCTGAGGTCTGTTAGCACCTCCTCTTTTTGGCCCCATTTTCATGGCAAGGAATGTCTTGCAGGGCACCCCGGATAGGACCTGGGTACTCTGTGGCCTCCTCACAACCTGTTTCCAGGCAGAGGTCTTCTGGACAGCATCCCCCAGGTTCTTGCTTATTTTTCCTCCATTTTTCTTGTATATATGGCAATCCTGTTTTTTTTCCTGCTCTTCCCTTCCTGATTAAGAGACACGGATGTTCAGCTGTAGATGGACCCAGGCCAACTTTTTTTCTCCAAGGTCCCAATCAGCAAGGTCAGTCACCATTTGCTGGATGACCAGACTCGTCTGTCTGCCCTGGGGATTCATGGCAGAGGGCAAGAGTTCTGGGCAGAGCAGGGGCTGCTCACAACAACTGCTCCAAACTCTCTGCTCTAACCTTTGAGCGTGTTTGCTGGGATAGTCCATAGGAGCTGGTCAAAAGGCAAAAAACCCCAGCTCTGGGACAGTGTGGCAGAACTTATCCATTGGGATGTTTCTTCCTGACTCCGTATCTCCCCCCATCAGTGGCTGGTTACGCCTGATCGGGGTAGAGGTATAAATCCCATCTTATCTGCAAACTCACCTATGGGGAAAGGAGATTTTGTAGGAAATGCATCTCTGGATGTTTGTGTTATTTGCTTCACTGCAAGCTACTGCTTCACAGCTGACGCACATAGGGTGGTCATGACAGCACACACTGACTATAAAAAAAGACCATCCAGAGCTCAGAAGCCAAATCCTGCTTTGGCCATGGAAGCCAGCCACATCTTCCTACAACTCTCCTGGGGGCTGCAAGAACAAGTATCTACTAATGTGTGACTTTTCTCTACCAGATGCAGCTACCTGAAAGCTCAGCATCTAATTTGCACTTGTCATCTGGGATACCTCTTGTTTGTGGAACACCTTTTGATGCAGATTCACCCTGTCTGTCAAACACCCCTGTATGAAGAAGGAATGATTTTCCTCATTCCCTGGAGGTATCTGTTTCTCTCTACTGTCTGTGAAAGGAACAAACTGCAGCTACAGTGTAGATCAGAACCATAGCATTAACACAGCCAAAAATAGGTGGGATGAGTCCTACCTTCTGTGTCAGATGGGAGGTAACCCCTGTATCATGCTGCATGCCCTTTCTCACTGTTTTTCTATAAAAAGAAATTTCTGATGGTTCCGGTACACTCCGATCTCAGGAGTTACACTAGTGCGTTTCTAGTGTAAACTCCCAGGTGCCTGGGAGTGACAGAGGAAGAGAAGACAAAACTGAGATTTTTAATAACCTTTCTAGGATATAAGTTTATTAAATTTGTGGCTCGTCTCAGAGTTACCCAAATCCCCCACATCTGCCCTGATGATCCCCCCTGCTGTAGGGATCATATCACCCCTCATTCACTATGCCTCACTCAGCCTCCCATTTCATTAATGTCCACCCAGGCTCATTTCAGCCAGTAGTAACGTATTTTGCCTTTCCTACTACGGTTGAGGAGAATTATGAAAAAAACCTGCTGTAATCATTGAAGCTAAATGTGCTGCCATTCCAGAGGAGTCGTCACATGTGCTCCATGTCCTTCGCAACGAAAGTCCTGGTGCTCAGCTCAGCACGGCGAGCACAGGCTGCCTCCAAACCAGGCATGTGCAGTGAAAGTGCCAGCACTTACGCTCATGACCTTCTTCTCAATCAGGTCTGCTGGAGATTTCTTGCTTTATTCATGAGAGCAGAGATGCTTGAGAACAATTAAAAAGAGTCGCCGTAGGCGCCGAGAGCGTATGTGCAGGCGCGTAGTGGTCCTTCAGGTACTGCACGGAGATTAGGGAAAGGCTGATAAAGTCAATACCCAAGAAACACTTTTTCACTCAATTACAGTAGTTTAAAATAGGGTTGAAATTTTGATTCACCACTATTCCCCAAATATACCTACCATAGTTCATGTCTCAAATGCATGTATTAGATACATTCAGATGGGCTGTCTAGGGTGATAACAGGCTTGGGGAATGACCTCAGGTTGAACTGCAGGGAAAAGAAATTGTTTCCTCATTAATATCTCTGCAAAATAAATGTCAACTGGAAAAACAGTTTCTGTGTAATCAATCTTGGTTCATAGACACTGGGCTCTGACAATTCCTCTCATGGAAAGGAATATATTTCCCATAGATCTGTAGTGTTTCATACATTATAGCTTTCATAATAGCAAAAGCCAGTGCTTGGGTTACATTGAGCTTTTCTTTCTAACCCTTTGGTTTCACATGATCATAATTCTCTGAAAATTTTCTCTGTTCAGACTAAAACTTTCACACTTTGTATAGGGCAAGAAATGATGATTTTTCTTTCACTGAAGAAAATCCTTTTAGCTATCTTTGATTTATTGGAATGTGTGTAGGGGAGAATTACACTTTTATGGCTTTTTAAAATGTATTTTTCTTCTTGGCAACTAACAAGGCTAGAAAAGCCCTTTTCCTAACCTACTTGGCATTTTCCTTACCAAGAAACTGAGATTTTGTTGGGGGTGGGCTGGGGAAATCATCTGCAAGAAAAACAGCAGTTGAAGGATCACCTCTGAGCATGCTTAGCTGAGATATACTGGGATTTTGGGGGGGG